>OY992876.1:459418245-459524969 GCA_963921405.1 Cepaea hortensis | reverse complement strand
CAGTGAATATCACATAAAATGCTCCTCACTGCCCTATGTGAACAATGGAATAGACAGGAGTGTCGGTAAGCCAACAGCCCGCACAGGTACACTGTGCATAATGCCGCCACCAGAATGCCAACATAGAAGTTCTCCACGAAAAAAAGGCAGTCACCAGAAAGACTTCATTGACCCGGGTTTTATTCCATATGGCTCAGTCTCTTTCCGCAGGGTGACTCACCAAAAGCGCCGCACAAAGCACGAACTCCGTAGCTACAGCGACAGCTCCCAGGAGTCTCCTGAAAAATGCACTCGTGAACCAAAAAGGCAAACCAGTCAATCCAGCCACAGCCGGCCGTCATCGTTCCGAAGATGCAATTCACGCTAAAAACAACCGCGGACAGATGCAAAAGCATTCCACGCGAAATTCACAGCTCACAGTGTCGCGCCACGCACTCACTCAGTAGCAGGGTGACGGAACCATCGCCTCCTTAGTCGCCTCTTACGACATGCATGGTAGGCAACAGTGTTACTATTCTTTGCTCCCCCGTATGGGCCCCGGCAACACACGGGTGTCCTTATAAGGATTGCAACAAGTCAAGCCAGACGAGCTAGGAGCCTTCACTAACAAAAGAAACCACCAGTGGAGACGGGAACAAAGGACAGCCGCCGACCAATTCCCCCATCTGACGTCAGACACAAACGCTTACATAACCAGTCCGAGAGATGACTTACTCGTACGAGCGCACAAGACAAGAAAGAGGGTAAACATACCCACAATTAACCACGGATCTCGAAGATAACCAAAGCTGAGGAGGCAGGCTAGACGAGACCGAATTTGGAACTTTTTTCGAAAATTGGAATTGGAATAGAAAGTCGCATTTGGCGATATATTATTCTTCGGCACTGAATCAGTTAAAAGTGTTATTTTTCCTATGACACGGTGTTGCGGTGGACCCCAGCATTGATTGGCGGTGCTACTAGATTAGTGGTTCTCAAACGGTGGATAACTCCCCCCCCCCCCCACCCAGGATATAACTTTAGGGTGTCCAGAAAAATAAAGGGGGGGGGGGGAATCTTGGAAAGGGAGACCGAAGATTGGCAGACTCAAACTGGCTTCAGGAACAATATCCTGGTTTTCTATTGAGCGTTTTGTTTGATCAAGCACAATTTTCTCGCTTTCTAGTGTCGTGTATTAAGTGACATTTTTTTGACGTTTTAACTGTTTGTTTATTTTGATATGATTAATTTGGTGTGTGAATAAAATATTGTGAATATAAAAATGCAGCTTTTGAGGCTTACAATTATGGAAAAGGTGAAATTCTTCTGCTTTCGTTGCTGGAAAGGAGGGAAATGACATTCTGACATATGATGAAAGAGCGCATGAGGCAAAAAAGAGATTGATAATCACTGTACTAGCCAACGGATACTCACGCAAAACTCAGGACCTGTATGACATCACACTGATGTTGGACAACAGGATGCCTTCATCCTACATACAGGACTTCGCGTTGGAGCTCAAGCCAACGAACACAAGCAAGCAAGCAACTGTACTAGCCAATTTTACATTCAATATTTTGTCATTGTTGGTAAAGATCTGAGAATAATAAAGAACATGTATTGGTAATAAAGTGCAGGCATACAAATTAACAACCAATTAGGAACTGTTAACTTATTTAACAATGTGTTAGATAGGGTTACGTACTATCTCCCGACCTATTCAATTTGTACAGTGAAATAATAATAAGATGCATACAAGATATGCCAGGAATATCGGCTGATTGGTATCATGTAAACAACTTGCTGTATTCTGATGTCATGGTTGTGGTTGCTGAAAATGACACACAGTCACACAAAATGATAAATATAAATGCAACAGAAATTCGAAATAAAGATCTTAGTCTGAATAACAGAAACAACATAGGTAATGGTTATTACAAAGAAAAAATGTATACCCAGATGCAACATCGAAGTAAATGGGGAGAAAACAAATCTGAAATACGTCAATGTATTTAAGTTTTTAGGTGCTATAATAACAACAGATAAAGGCTGTATTAATGAAGTTAATTGCAGAATAAACATAGCAAAAGCAGCATGTCACGAGATGAAGAATATTCTCTGCAATTTACCGGTGTAAACCGAGGTGTGGAACAGAGTTTCCATGAGCTATAGACAGCCAGTTCTGATATACGGAAGCCAATCATGGACAATTAGCAGACAAGTGAAGGATTATGTGGTAGCTGTGGATGTGTGGGGTTTTATAAAAGAATGACGAGAATACCGTGGAGAGCTGAAAAAAGCAATGCAGATATCGTGAATGAAGTTAATTTACAAAGAGAACTGGTTACTCACATCAGAAGAACACAGTCCACATTATTTGGACATGTCAAGAGAAGGGGAAAGCTGGAGTATGTCGTCACAACAGGAAGGTCACGTGAGATGTGGGGGAGGAGGGGGGGGTGTTGCTGATCTGCTCTGCTATGACATTTAGTCTATATGTTGCATTTACTCGCACTAGGATAAACCTTGTATCCTACTAATTGCGCACGTCCGCCCGTAGCCATTGGCACAATGTGGGATGTTGGGTGTGGTGAGGACAGCCAAAACAATTGGTGCTAACAGAAATCAGGTAGTACCGTCGGCTGTCATACGGAAGCTCATACATATCTGACTATGATCTGACCTTAAGAGATACATAAATCGAAAGTAAAATAACACAGTTTTACATCACAGGAAGTAACATAACATGGAGATACAGACAATGAAAGTAAACCATCTTGAAAGTTAGTTGCGTGGCCTCCTACAGGAAATTGTAGTCTACCCCAGAACTGATTCGATGTTTGTAATTTACTAGGTAATTTTAAGTTCAGTAGTTTGCCATTGCTTTCTGAACGACCAGCGTCTCATGCCATCGATAACAACATGTGTCATGCAATGATAACAATACAAAGAGATTTGATTTTTAAATGCCTACGACTGATTACGAAGCCCGGACTCGGTATGCCGGGGAGTGTGAAACTGTATTTCACTCAGCCGTAAACCACAGAAAACAATATTGAGAATAATGAAGGGAAAGTAAAACAGCTCGCAGAGTTCAAACGCCTATATAGCATTTAATGAACGGTTTCACATATAGAAAACGGTATGTCGCGATCCCAGGGTGGTGACTGACAAACTGTTACTATGACTCAAACATCCACACCTCATTGCGGATGTCAGTCAACCAATTGATAAAAAATATATTTATACCAACTGTCACTAACACTCAACATCCATATTGAAGTACGGACATCAATAAACAGTGATAATTAGCGTATTTCTAACAACTGTCATTGTTACTTAAGCATCCGTATCTCAGCTCAGAAAATCAATCAACTGACAAATAACATATATCTACCAACTGCCCCTAATACTAAAACATCTACATTTCAATACAGAAATCAATCGACAAGTGATAAATAATATATTTTAACAAAATATATGAATAAGATATTTCTGTCATTGTATAAATAACATATATCTAAAAACTGCCATTATTACTCGGACATAACAACCTCAATACATATATCAGTTGACAAGTGATAAATAACACATTTCTACCACCAGTCTGCTACCAGTGATAAAAATCATATTTCAACCAACATTCCGCTACCGGTTATATATACCATATTTCTATCAACATTCCGCTACCAATTATATCTAGCATATTTCTACCAACACTCCGCTACGAGTAATATATAACATATTTCTACCAGCACTCCACTGCCAGTTATAAATAACACATTTCTACCAACATTCCGCTACCAGTTATAAATAACATATTTATACTAACACTATTATCTTCGCTGTGTTTTGTAACAGATATAATTAAGTCTTGTGATCTCTTAGTGCTATTTAAGAGGAGAACCATGCCATCTGCAAATCTGATTTCTGTTCATGGATTTCCACCAATTATGAATGCATCAGAATTGTCACCGGTCTCCATCCATCATCCATCATGTGCCATGCCGGTAAGCGTGGGCGGTCATGTTTTGCCATCTCACTCGATCACCAGAGTCGTAAATCAGCTCTGTGTTTCTGTCTCGACCATGCCACGAGGCCAAGCCATCCAGGTATTTCCTTCTAGGTCTTCCTCTTGGTCTGTTCCCTTCGATCGTACCAGTTGTCACCAAGTTCTCCAAATCATTTCTTCTCATAACATGCCCAACAAATTTTGACTGTCTGCGTCTAATGTCTCTAATTAGTTTACGATCTTCGTTTGTCTCTTGAAGGACCTGTTCATTGGTCTTTCTGGCTGTCCATGGTATTCTTTGCATTTTCATCAGAAACCACATTTCTACAGACATCAGATGTTTTTTCAGCTTGATTGCTCATTGTCCAAGCTTCACATCCATATAAAAGTACAGGTTCTATGTAGCACCTCAACACTCTTTTTCTCGTTTCAATTGACATCTTTTTATTGGTCAGTATGTTTTTCATCTTGCTAAATGCTACCTTAAACATGGCGATTCTTGTTCTAATCTCTTCAAGGCATCTCCCATCAGATGTTATTACTGTTCCGAGATAATTATACCTATTCACTTGTTGAAGAATATTCCCATTTACTTGTATATTACATTGTGGTATTTCGTTCTTCCTAGTGACGACCATAATCTGTGTCTTTTTACAGTTTAATTCTAACCCTCGTTGTTCACTGTGTGTAACAACTGCATCTACTAAATGTTGCAGGTCCTGTTCATTGTCTGCAATTAAGACTGTATCGACTGCATATCTAATGTTATTCATGCATCGCCCCCCCCCCCCCAATGTTGATTCCTTCCATATCTTCAATATTTCTGAAAATATTTTCACTGTACAGGGAAAACAGATCTGGAGACATTACACATCCCTGTCTCACACCTCTCTTAATAGGCTGATATTGGCCTACTTCATTATCAACTCTTATGGCAGCTTGTTGTTTCCAATATATGCTTTTACAAGTCTGAGGTCTTTCCCATCAATTTGTAGATCTTCAAGCATCCTTATCATGTTGACATGTCCCACTTTATCGAAAGCCTTTGTGTAGTCAATAAAGCAAAGGTGTAGATATTTGTTTGCTTCTATAGATCGTTCAATTACGGTTCTCAGTAAATACACAGCATTTACTGTACCCTTTCCTTCTACAAACCCACATTGTTCTTCTCCTATTTCAGGTTGTATTTTCTTCCTAACTCTTTGCATGATAATTCTTAGCAAAATCTTCGTCATTCGACTCATTATACTAATTGTTCGATGTTGATCACATTCCAAGGCTCCTGATTTCTTTGGGATTGCAATAAATACAGAATTACATAATCCATGAGGTATATTTCCAGTATCATATATAGTGTTAAGCAGACTGGCAACTTTATCTATTCCATATTCTTCTAAAGCATTAATCATTTCTGTTGTGACACTGTCTGAACCGGGGGTCTTGCCAAATTTCATATGGTTAAGAGCATTCTGAACCTCCATCTTCAAAATTGCTGGTCCTTCATTATTATTTTGAACATCGTAGTGTTCGTCTCTGTGATCGTCATAAGGTTTTTCACATAATTTGACCATACATGTAAGATCTGATCGTTTTCTATTATGACTCTTCCATCTTTTGTCTTTAGGCAGCCTGCTGATGTACGTGTTCTTTGTTTAGTAAGCTCCTGGATTCTTTTGTGCATTAGTTTCGAATTTTTACTGTTGTGTTGTTTTTCAATTTCTTCGCAGTTTTTCTCAAGCCATGTTTCTTTTGCCTCCCTACATAAGGTTTTGACTTTTCTGTGAATTTCTTCATATTTAGCAGGATTATTTTTGTTCTGTCTTCTTGTTTCCATTAGTTGTAAAATTTCTTCAGTCATCCATGTCTTACGGCCCACTTTCTTTAATTTTGGAATAGTTTTTTTCTGCTGCACAACTGATTGAATTCTTCAGCATTTCCCATTGATCATCTACATCTTGAAATAGGATCTCTAGATCAGACAATAAATCAAATTTGTTCTTTACTTCTATGTTAAAATTATCTTGTATTTCTTTATCAGTTTCCAATTTGCACAAGACATAATTAGGGTTTCCTGCTATATACTTGACTTTCTTTAACTATACCCTCAATGTGCCTGTAATTAATCTGTGATCACTGTAACAGTCTGCATTTGGAACTGTTTTTACGACTGCTAACGCATTTCGAAACCTTCTGATAATCAGGATGTAATCTATCTGGTTTTTAATCCTGCTGTCTGGACTCCTCCATGTCCATAATCTTCTATGATGCTGTTTAAACTGGTGTTTCCTACAACCATTTCTTGTCCTTTTGCCCATTCTACAAGTCTGTATCCTCTTTCATTTCTTTCTCCCAAACCATGGTTGCCTACACTGCATCCATCGCCTTGCTTTCCTATTTTTGCGTTGAAATCACCCATTATGATATTTATTTCTGATTTTTTGCAGTTCTTCAAAGCAGACTCCTTGTCGTTATGAAATCCCTCTATACGTTCTTCACTGCATTCACTTGTTGGGGCATATACTTGAATGATATTTATTTTAAAAGGTCTTCCATTTAATTTTACTAATAGAACTCTGTCTGACACAGCTCGATATCCTTTGACAGAATTTGATGTTTGTTTATCTAATATACCGGTCTCATCGCTGCTAAAGTGTCTAATTACATTTTCTGCATGGATTTTGAACACTTTTGGTGAGAGAAATAAGCCTTTCAAACGCAAACCAGAGATGTTTCATCGACTACGGTTACAGCTGCTTGTTGTTCATGATGTAACGATTCATTAAACGCATCAACTGCAATGAGAACTCCATTGATATTATGATGTTCCATAATTGCTAATGTTTAACACAGTCGAATATAATACTGTAGTCTGTGAAACAATCATGAAGGTGCACTATGTGTTCTCCATATCAGAATCACGTGTATTAAATATGTGAATGCCTGAAATCACGCATACTAAATGTGGACATACTAGAATCACATAACATGATATAACACAACGTAACATAACCGTTCAGTCTTCGCAACTATAAGTTGAATATGGCGGAAGGATACCAGTTTCCAAGACATGATTTCGCGTATAACAGAAGGATAGAAACAACTTTATTAACTATTCTCTTTCAGGGTTTGCCGGTCTCCTTATCCTAGAGGTTAGCTACTTTCTCCGTAATCCCGTTTATCCACGTGAGCAGACGCGGCTGCGCGAGAATCGGTAGTGGTTCTCGCCGCGCCCGTTGCTTACGGGATATGTGAGCTCGGAAAGCAGTGGCAAACTACTGAGCGTAATCTTGCCAAGAAATCAACAACAGTGGTAAAATTCTGGCGTTGACAGCGATGTCCTGTAATAGGATATGCGAAAAAAAAAATTCAGGGTTCGCAATGTCAACAAGTATCAGCTTTGCTTTATTCCGAGCTATTTATTTGTCAGCCACAGTCTTGATTTTCTTACTGTGTTTCCTGGAGAACTTCAGATTCCTCAATAACTTGAGACAACCCCTTTCATGAGTGAATATCTGCTAGACCAGTGGTTCTCAACCTTTTTTGGCCCGTGCTTCCCTTCACCATATTTTCAGAACGTCATTCCCCCATTCCTATAAAAAGTTTGGCCCGTACCCCCCTTCACCGTATTTTCAGAACGTCATTCCGACCATCCCCCTTTCATATTTCCTATCTAAAAATCCCCCTACCCCTACACAGTATACGTAAAAATGGAAGGTAAATTTAATAGCATATACTAAAACAAGTCTAGACATCCCCATAAAACATGTTTTTGGGGTCTACTTACTTTATAAAATGAATTTAAGAAGGATGAGACATACATAACTGTAAAGTATGTAGGGAAAAACAATATAAAGTAATCGGTTCTTGTATTAACGCGATCTTGAAATGGTCTTCATCCCCCCCCCCCCTTGCCTTGAAACCCTAAAATCCCCCCCCCCCCCCCAGGGGGGGGGGAATTCCCCACCGGTTGAGAACCACTGTGTTAGACTTTGGTCATAACGATGGTGTTGCTGTGTTGGTTATGTGTGGTATCATTTTTTGACTTTACCACTTTACTTCAATTCAACCGTACAGAATATAACAATGTCCTATAGTTCAAAGTCATGATTCTGGTTATAATCCACTTTTCCTCAATGCTCAGATTTTATATCATGCTGTTGTTTTTCTTCTCCATGACTAACCTTATGGAATGAATTTTTATGTAATATTTAAAGACGTCGATTTTCTTCTGTAACCATTTAGAAGAATTAAATTAAATTGTTTCCAGATCCTTTACAGGACATTGCTGTCAACATCAGCATCTTTCAGCTGATTGTTGATTTCTTGGCAAGATTACGCTCAGTAGTTTGCCATTGCTTTCTGAGCGGCCGGCTCACATACCCCGTAAGTTACCGACGCGATTCGAACCACTGCTGATTCTCACCGTCGTCACGTTACTTACGAGAGTTTACGGGATTACGGAGAAAAGTCGCTAACCTCTAAGCCACGAAGCCGGCATTTAGAGGAATACAGGGGCAAAAATACACATTCTTCACACTGTTGTATGTCGGCTATGAATCAAGAATACACACTGTCTTATAAAAGAAAGAAAAAAAAACAATACCAACTGGGGGTGTCAGTCTCCAAGTGGCCGTGCGTGCTGGAAATGAGCGTGGCAGACACCTCTCATCACAGACGGGCCCTGGAACTTCAAGCAAGCGTCGACCACTCGGGTCAATAGTGAACTCCAGTGGATGTCCGTGATTATTTCCCCTTTGGATTACTCGCTGGATGGTTGGAAGAACACGCTACATGTAATAGTTGTTTTCAAAAAGAATTAGCCGTTTAAAAAAAAAAAAAAACGCAATTGGTATGTTATTATTTTATGCATGGAATTATTCTTTTGTCGAAGCACAGTTATTCCGTCAGAGGAACGCGGTCGACTTTTGGTGGCAGCAGATTCGAATTCCAGCGTGTCTATATCTTTGGATGTTCACATTGTCTCGTGTGGCTTCCTTCATGTGTGTATATGGTAAAGGTAGTCCCATAACATATATTGCCATAGGGGTGTGAAATATTAAATTTTCACATATTGTAGGTCCTGAAATATGATGTAGGGTGAATAGTTCCCCTCCCGATCATCTGTCTTTCCAGACAATTCAGAAAAATTATGAGGTACTCATTTTCTATTTGGTTGGGTCGACCACGTAGGTTTGATACAATAATTCTATATAAATAGATAATTAAACCAAGGCCACTGTCTTGAGAAGTAAGAGCACTAAACATTAAACCACCATGACTATCTATCGGCACTTGTAAATAACATCATCATCATCATTATGTGCCGTGCCTTTAGGCCTGCGCGGTCATGTCACAGGGTTACCTGAGTCGTGAATCAGCTCTGTGTTCATGTCTCGACCATACCACGTGGTCAAGCCATCCAGATATTTACTTCTCTGCCTCCCCTTGTTCTTTTCCCATTGCATCTTGTCAGTTGTCACCAAGTTCTCCAATTTATTTCTTCTCATAACGTCTCCAAAATATTGTGACTGTCTTCGTCTAATTTCTCGAAGCAGTTTACGGTTTTCATCTGTTTTTTTGTGGGACTTTTTCATTGTTTTTTTTTAAATCTGTTCATGATATTCTTTGTATTTTCCTCAGAAACTATAGTTCCATAGACATTAGAAGTTTTTTCAGCTTGTTTGCCCATTTTCCACGTTTCACATCCATAACTTTAACACTCTTGTTCTCGTTGCAAATGCCATGGTTTTATTGACCAGTATGTTTTCCATCTTGCAAACGTCTACCTTTGATATGGCGATTCTTCTTCTAATCTCTTCACGGCATCTCCCATCAAATGTATGGCTATTCTGAGATAATTGTACCGATGCACTTGTTTAAGAATATTCCCATTTACTTTATATTGCATTGTGGTATTTCCTTCTTCCCAGTGACGACCATAATCTGTGTCTTCTTTCAATTTAATTCTAATCCTAGTTGATCACTGCGTGTAACAACAGCATGTACTAAATGTTGCAGATCCTGCTCATTGTCTGCAATCAATACTGCACCATCCGCATATCTAATGTTATTGATATTACGTCCCCGATGGTGATTCCTATCATATCTTCTACATTTCTGAAAATATTTTGACTCTTTAGGGAAAAAATGATATGTAAACATATATCACTGTCGCACACCTCTCTTAATAGGCTGCTATTGACTTACTTCATTATTAATATTTATCGCAGTTCGTTGTTTCCAAAATATGTTTTTGTTTAAAAACAAGTCTACGGTCTCTCCCGTCAATATTTAAATCTGCAAGCATCTTCATCATGTTAACATGTCTTACTTTATCGAAAGTCTTTGTGTAGTCAATAAAGCAAAGGTGTACGTCTTAGTTTACTTTTTTTAGAACGTTCAATTAATGTTCTCAGCATTACACATCATTTAGTGTAATCTTGCCTTCTACGAACCCACATTGTTCTTTATTGTTGCATTTTCTTCCTAATTCTTTACATGATAATTCTTAGCAAAACCTTCGTGATGTGGCTAATTATACTAATTGTTCGATGTTGATCATATTCTAAGGTTCCTGATTTCTTTGGGATTGCAATAAATATTTTTTTTTTCCGCGTTTCCATCCTGTTTCAGGATATTGCGGTCAACACCAGCATCTTTCAGCTGTATGTTGATTCCTAGGCTAGATTACGCTCATCAGCACGCCACGACTTTCTGAGCGACCGTTAGAATTACATAATTAAGGAGGTATATCTCTTGTATCACATATTGTGTTCAGCAGTGTGGTGACCTGGTCTATTCCATATTCTTCTAAGGCTTTGATAATTTATATTGTCATGTTATCTGGACCCGTTGTCTTGCCAATTTTCATATAGTTAAGAGCATTCTAAACTTCCATCTTCAAAATTATTATTCCTAATATCATACTGTTCTTCTCTTGTATCATCATAAAGGTATTTCACATAACCTGACCTCTCATGCAAAATCTGATCTGTTTCTATAATCATTTTTGCCATTTTTGGTTTTTAGGCAACCCGTTGATTTATGTGTTGCGTTGGTGTCATTAATTTATTTGTGCATTAATTCGGTAATCGGGGTGTTGTTTTAGTTTTTAATTTTCCTGAAATCTTCCTCAAGGCATGCTTCTTTTGCATTAAATACCAGTGCACCTATAAATACGCTAGAAAATATTTATGTAGGTATTTCTTTTGTAAGTCACGTATGATCTTGCCACATTTATTTTCAATTCTGACACTTGCCACATTTTATTTAATCTGCATAATGCCTCAGATGAAATTGTTAACTTTACAACAACAAGAACAAGAACAACAACAAGAAGAATAACAACAAGAAAAACAACAACAACAACAACAACAACTACTACTACTACTACTACTACTACTACTACTACCACTACTACTACTACTACTACTACTACTACTACTACTACTACTACTACTACTACTACTACTACTACTACTACTACTACTACTACTACTACTACTACTATATAAACACAAATGCTTATCTCTGTGTGTGTTTGTGTGTGTGTGTGTGTGTGTGTGCGCGCGCAACTCTGTGTGTCTGCCTATCTTCCGACCTAACTCATAATATTGTAATATGCATTATGTTCACAGCATTCATTTTAAAATATTTTCCCACGCGAATGTAACATGTACAATAAATAATTGATGAGCGAAAGATGAGTGGCTGGAAGAGTCGAATGTAAGACAAGCTTGCGACTTAATTTGTTTCCATGTGAAAGTAAAGTTCGTTAGTTTGTTCGTTAGTTCGATCTATCTGTCAGTCCATCCATTCGTCTGTCTGTCTGTCTTTGCCTGAGTTTGTATGCCTGTTTGTTTGCACCCCCGACAGCCTGCCCGTCCGTTAGTCTGTATGTCTCTCTGCCTGCTTGCCTACCTGTCTGTCCGTCTTTTTGTCCATGTTTTTGTGCGTCCTTCCGTCTATCGGTCCATCCATTAATCACAGAGTATGAGAAGTGGTGGAATGTTACAACCCTGCCAGTGTATGAGGTGCTAGAATGTTACAATGAGATTACATTTTGCGAGGTGGTAGAATGTTACATATCAGTGTGTGAGGTGGTAGAATGTTACATATCCGTATGTGTGATGTGGTAAAATGTTGCAGCCATGCAGTGTGTAATGTGTTAGAACGTTATACCTTGTCCGTGTGTGAAGTGTTAGAATGTTACACTATGTCCGTGGTTGAATTGTTAGACTGTTACATCTTTAATGTGTGAGATGTTACAATGTCACATGTTTAGAGTGTGAGGTGTTAGAGTGTTACAGCCATGTCAGTGTGTGAAGTGTTAGAATGTTATGTCTTTAGTGTGTGAAGTGTTAGAATGTTCCCCGATATGATGATAGTTCTTAGTGCAATGATTTGCGGATCCGGCAGCTTCTGAATCTTGTCTTGTTCCAGGTGTATTGGTGTTACCTTTCCTTTGGAGTAAACTAGAAAGGCCAAGAGAGGGATCATGCTGCAGGGAGCACATGGTCTCTACAATTCAACCCAGACTTTGTGCTATGGAGAGAACAAAAAAAAATGTGTGCATATCCTATACAGGACATCGCTGTCAACATCAGCATCTTTCAGCTGATTGTTGATTTCCTGGTATGATTACGCTCAGTAGTTTGCCATTGCTTTCTGAGCGACCTAAGTTACCGACGCGGTTAGAACTGCTACCAATTCATGCCATCGTCACGCTACTCACGGGAGTATACGGGATTACGGAGACAGTCGCTAACCCCTAGGCCAGGAGAACAGGTTAATAAAAAGAGAGCAGGGAGAACAGGTTAATAAAAAGGAGAGCAGGAAGCTTACTGCCAAAACAAAAGACATGGTCTATCAAGCCTGTGTCCTTAGTACTCTTCTTTATTGCAGAAATATGAAAAAAATTGGGTGGAACTGCGGTAAAGCTGTGAAAATGTAAACAATATCAAATGATACAAACTAGTGCAGCTTTACATAACAGAATTACGACATATACAGGACGTTTCGGTGATTAGCCTTCATCAGCAAACAAACACATTCACAAAATACAACATATAGTCAAGGAGATCTCCTGTTACTACATCAAAACGTAACGACAGGAGTAGTTTGCCATTGCTTTCTGAGCGACCTAAGTTACCGACGCGGTTAGAACTGCTACCAATTCATGCCATCGTCACGCTACTCACGGGAGTATACGGGATTACGGAGACAGTCGCTAACCCCTAGGCCAGGAGAACAGGTTAATAAAAAGAGAGCAGGGAGAACAGGTTAATAAAAAGGAGAGCAGGAAGCTTACTGCCAAAACAAAAGACATGGTCTATCAAGCCTGTGTCCTTAGTACTCTTCTTTATTGCAGAAATATGAAAAAAATTGGGTGGAACTGCGGTAAAGCTGTGAAAATGTAAACAATATCAAATGATACAAACTAGTGCAGCTTTACATAACAGAATTACGACATATACAGGACGTTTCGGTGATTAGCCTTCATCAGCAAACAAACACATTCACAAAATACAACATATAGTCAAGGAGATCTCCTGTTACTACATCAAAACGTAACGACAGGAGGAGAAGAAAAAAAAAGATGAAAAAAATGAAATCAATGAAGAGAAAATGAAGATTGAAAAAAAAATGTTCATACTTACCTCAACATTCCGAGCTGGGTATAACACCGAATATCGCCTATGTCTTCTTCTTGTACCCAAGTCGGTCAACAAATACGAGGCTTCACTCATACTGTTCCTTATGAAAAAGGGTAAGAAAAGTTGACTGTTATACCACGCATTATAGGATCAAATCACCCAATGCTTGTATTATTGGGGTTGTATAAGATCCGACCACCGGTAATACACATGATGTGGGTAGGCACAAAGAAGCAAGATTATTATTATTATGAGAGAGAGAGAGAGAGAGAGAGAGAGAGAGAGAGAGAGAGAGAGAGAGAGAGAGAGAGAGAGCGAGAGAGAGAGAGAGAGCGAGACAGAGAGACAGACAGAGAGAGATAGAGATAGAGAGAGAGAGAGGAGAGGGGGGGGGGTTGGGATAGATCCTGCGATATACCACATGAGGTGTTCGGAGTAGGTCGGTCTACAAATACGAGGCTTCACTCATACTGTTCCCTATGAAAAAGGTTCAGAAAAGTTGATTGTTATACCACGTATTATAGGATCAAATCACCCAATGCTTGTGTTATTGGGGTTGTATAAGATCCGACCACACATGGTATAAGTAGGCATAGAGTAGAGAAGCAAGATTGTTTAGAGAGAGAGAGAGAGAGAGAGAGAGAGAGAGAGAGAGAGAGAGAGAGAGAGAGAGAGAGTATGTCTAGTATGTCTAGTAGTAGTATGAGTGAAGCCTCGTATTTGTAGACCGAATTACTACACATAACCCCATGTGGCACATCTCAGGAACGATACCAACCTCTCTCTCTCTCTTTCCCTCTCTCTCTCCCTCTCTCTTTCCCCCTCTCTCTCCCTCAAAAATTGCTTCTCTGTGCCTACCCATATCATGTGTCCGCATACCCAATGTGGCATATTGCAGTAACTTTACCAACCTCTCTCTCTCTCTCTCTCTCTCTCTCTCTCTCTCTCTCTCTATCTCTCTCTCTCTCTCTCTCTCTCTCTCTCTTCTCATATATACCTTGCACATGTCCATGTACACTATTGTATGCATGTTCGTTGAGCGGTTTAGATGTATGTATGTGCGCTCACGGATATCAGTTCACCCAGACTTTAGGACTCGCTTCGCAATAACATAAAGGAGTGCATACTGTGAGTTTGGTTAGTATCACCATCATACTTGGGTGCACACTCCATTGCTCTTCAATATTCGTCCACTATTGCCAACCCATTCAACGACACCCATTCAGGCTTTGTTAGTACATCCACTTGGATTGCTCAGATACTATTCTCAGACTACTATCACAGGTTGCCGTACTACCTTCCTGCCTCACTGAACCGTTACACCCACCACGCCATCATCATTCTACTTCCCACTCCCTCAGTTGGGTATAAAAATAAGACATCGGCGATATTCGGTGTTATACACCGCTCGGAATTTTGAGGTACGTATGAACATTTTTTTTCCAATTTGCATGTTCTGTTTATTTCTTTCATTTGTTGTTCATCTTTTTGTTCTTCTCCTCCTGTCGTTACGTTTTGATGTAGTCACAGGAGATCTTGACTATATGTTGTATTTTGTGAATGTGTTTATTTGCTGATGAAGGCTAATCGCCGAAACGTCCTGTATGTGTCGTAATTCTGTTAAGTAAAGCTGCATTACTTTGTGTCATTTGATATTGTTTTATTTATGGCACTGAAGCCTGGTCAACTTACTCACACCAAGAAAAACGTTGGTATTAAATGGCAAGACACAATCACAAATACTGAAGTATTGAAGAATATTGGATTTTGTGACGGGTTGTTCCATTCTCAGTCGTTGTAGACTTAGATGGGTAGGACACATTATTAGGGTGGATAACGCTAGAATAAAAAAGGACATCATTTTTATTGAATTACAGATGAGTAAAAGAACTTATGGTCGGCCTCTACAACGATACAAAGATGTGTGTAAGTGGGACATGATTGATACAGATATTGATATTGTACCTTGGGAGCAAGTCGCTGCTGATCGTGTTGCCTGGAGGGCGAAGATCAGAAATTAAATAAAGACAAAGAAGAAAATTATTGCAGATAGGTCACACGCTGAACGCGTGAGATTTCAGATGGTGCATGAAGGTGAAAATGGCTATGTTTTCAATACATCCAATGTAGACGAACATTTACCGGGTGAATTGGTCAGATCATGGGTGTAGTTATTATGTTTTTTTTTTTTAAAGCAAAATGTAATACACTATCGTCTGTCAAGACGGCAAGGTGCCAGTAATAGTTGTATTATTATTATTATCATTATTATTATTATTATTATTACTATTATTATTATTATTATTATTAGCAGCAGCAGCAGCAGCAGCAGCAGCAGCAGTAGTAGTAGTAGTAGTAGTAGTAGTAGTAGTAGTAGTAGTAGTAGTAGTAGTAGTAGTAGTAGTAGTAGTAGTAGTAGTAGTAGTAGTAGAAGTAGTAGTTAGAATGTTACATCTGTAATGTGCGAGATATTAGAATGTTACAACCATGTTCGGGGTTGAAGTGTTAGAATGTTACACCCTGTCCGTAGTTGAAGTGTTAGAATGTTACAAGCATATTAGGGTGTGAAATGTGTTACCTCATTAGTGTGTGAGGTGTTGGAATGTTACAATAATTCTCAAGATTGAAGTATCAGAATCTTACATGTCCGCAATTAAAGCGTTAGAATCTTACAATTATATCCTTGCAAAGTGTTATAATGTTACAACGATACCAGTGTGAATTGTTTGAATATTACGATACCAGTATAGAGTGTTAGAATATTACAACGATATCTGTGTGAAGTTTTTTGTGATTAGTGATAGGGATAATATACTTGTTTTATGTGATTAGTGTACGGGACATTTATAATTTTATGTCTAGACAAGCAGTGTAGGTTAAAGATGTGTTAGCTATATCTGTACATCACACATACTCACAGACAGAATATGCACGCACCCTCACTTACACACACACACACACACACACACACATATATATATATATATATATATATATATATATATATATATATATATATATAACGACGGGAATATTTGTTTCATTAGTGACCTCTTCTCCGAGGTCAACCTAGTTAAATGTGAGCCATCGAATGATCGGGGGAAGTAAAGTCCGCCTGGGTGATATTGAGAACATCGCTCATAACGCGCTGATTAATAGAAGCATAATAGTTGAATATGAATAAGCACAACATAACTGCCCGATGTGTTGGTAATTAATACTGTAGTACAAAAACAATACAAACATACGAAATAGGAAATTAATATGAAATTAAAATACACAATCAATCAATTAATCAGGTGCCGTCTCCATAATGAAGGTTGGCTGCAATGAATCTCCAACACTGTCTCTCGCCTTGACTGTATATTCTGTCATACTGATGATACACAATACATTTACATTAAATATGAATGTTTGCAATAGGGAAAGCAGAATATATTGCATAGTTAAGACATGAACTAACGTGGAACAGACACTTGTGAAAGCTGAATATATTGCCTAATAATAACATGAACTAGACAAACAAGCAGGAAGGCAGAATATATTGACTAATTATCACATGAACTAACGTAAAACGGACAAACGGGAGAGCAGAATATTTTGCCTTCTTACATGAATTAACATCAGACATACGAGAAAGCTGAATATATTCCCTTCTAACATGAGTTAACGTCGGAAATACGAGAAATCTTACTATATTGCCTAATTATCACATGAACTACCGTCAAACAGACACACGGAAAACCCTATATTGCCTATCACACGAACTAACGTCAAACAGACAACGTCTTGACAAGGAGGATTACTTCTTCAGAGTGACGCAAACTGGGATTTAAACAACACGAGAAGGTAGGTACTAACATATAATTTTGGCAATTCAAAATATTACGTACAGTAAAGTTACCTATTCTTCATCTTCTTCTTCTGCCCCTTATCTTACAGTGGAGACCAGGTCCTGAGTCAACTCACATCAAACCCTTTGTAGACCTGTTCATGATTCGTTTGATATTGCGGCTTAAGTTTTCTAAGTTATGAGGTTGTCAGTTTCATATCTTAGCTGCATCTTACGACATGCGTGATGCGCTACAGTGTGTCTGTTCTTTGCTTCCCGTATGGATTTCGATATCGCTAGCGTGTAAACTTGGTTAGGATTTATATAACGGGAACTAAAATTACTACTGTTTACCTGTTCATCATCGACTAACTCTTCTCGTCACCTACTCACTTGACTGTTTGTCTGTTCATCAACTAACACTTCTCGTCATCTACTTACTTGACTATTTGTCTGTCCAACAACTAACAATTCTCGTCGTGTACTCACTTGACTGTTTAACTGTTCATCAACTAACTCTTCTCGTCATGTACTCAACTGTTTGTTCATCATCTAACTCTTCGCGCCATTTACTCACCGGATATCTGTCTGTTCATCAACAAACACTTCGCGTCATCTGCTCAACTGACTGTTTGTCTATTCATTAACTAACCCTTCTTGTCATCCACTTGACTATTTACTCATTAAGTACCACTTCTCGTAATCTACTTATTGATTATTTGACTGTTCATCAACCACCTTATCTCGTAATCCACCTAACTGCTTGCCTGTACATTAACTACCACTTCTCGTCTTCAACTTAACTGTTTGTTCATCAGCCAACTCATTTTGTCATCTACTGCCTTGACTGTTTGTCTGTTCATCAACTAACTCCTCTCCTCATCTACACACTTAACTGTGTGTCTGTTAATGATCTACCACTTCTGGTTATCCATTTCCTGTTTTTCAGTTCATCAACAAACTCTTCTCGTCATCAACTTGACTGTTTGTCAGTTCATCATCTAACTATTTTCGTCATCCATTTGACTAATTGTATGTTTATCAATTAAATATTTTCGTCTTCTACTTGCTTGTTGATCTATGTATCTGTTTATCGGTGTGTTTGGTTCATTCACTTGTCTGTTCATTCACTTGTCTGTTCATTCACTTGTCTGTTCATTCACTTGTCTGTTCATTCACTTGCCTGTTCTGCCACTCGTCTGATCAATATATGTTCTATTCACCATTCTGTTTAATTACCTGGCTGATCTGTCAGTTGTTTTATGAGCTATCCATCTGTTCAGGCAATTGTCTGTTACTTCAGATGTCTATTCATTTTCTTGTCTGGTCATTCATTAGTCTGTTCACCAATCTTCTGCCCAGTCAACTGTCTGTTAATTCACAAATATGTTAGTGTTCCTGTCTAGTCATTCACTAGCGTGTTCATTCATTTGTCTGTTGATTCGCTTGTCTGCTCAGCCACTTAATTGTTCATCCATTCACTCTCTTGAATGTTCACACACTTGAATGTTCACTTACTTGTCTGTCCATACGCCATAGTGTTCATCGGTTCTCCTTTTCGTTGTCTTATCTGGTCATTCTCATGTTATTTTTTCCCATTAACTTGCTTGTTCATTGACTTTTCTATTCATGCACTAATCTGGTGATTCTTATGTCTGTACATTGAGTTGTCTGTTAATTTATTTGCACGTTCATTGACTTGTATTTTATTCTATGTGTCGGTTCATTTTCTTCTTGTCCATTCTAGCACTCATCTCTTGATTCTGTTGTCTGTTCATTACCCTATTTGTTAATTTATTTGCTTGTTCATTGACGTTTCTGTTAATGTATGTGACTGCTTGTTGACTTCTCTGCTACTCTATATGTTTGTTCATTAACTCGTCTTGTCCATTGTGTAACCCCAATGTTTGTGTCGCCTCCTTGTCGAAATGTTTCTACTCGTGTGTTCCCTGCTTGAATGCATACCCCAATTCTGAAAGGAAATGCTGCCACATAAAACGCCTTGAAGCAACTTAAGAACACCCCTGCCAGCAAGTTATTGCCAGTATCTGCGACATCCCGCACGGACGATTAAACTCCGACATGAATATTAAACAGTCGTTAATGCCGGAGACAGGCCTGACGGAACCGCTTCATTAGTTATTAACAGGAGCCAATCTGTGCTGTGTTTGTGGCTAACTATACGATCTAGCAATTTCTGCAGGAGCCAATCTGCTGTGTTTGTGGCTAACTATACGATCTAGCCATTTCTACAGCTTACTGTCCTTTTAGTTGCGCTGGGCATTTGTCGCCTTGATGAAATGAAAGCGTGTGGACATACTTATATACGAGACATTGTAAATATTATCTGTCTGTCAGTCTGCCTGCCTGCCTGTCTGTGCTCCAGTCTCGTTGGCCATGTGTGTCTAGTTGTGTATATACATGTATGTATGTGTATATATATATGTGTGTGTGTGTGTGTGTGTGTGTGTGTGTGTGTGTGTGTGTGTGTGTGTCCAATACATGGCACATTCTGCACTTGACTGTTCCCCAACCTGTCAATAAACACTACAGGAAATAGACGCTCTCCATGTGAATCAATTTCATAGCCATTGCCATTGTACACCCACTTTCCTTGACTGCCAGCTTGAAGCCACCATTCGATTATTATCTTGCTCTGAGAGCTTTGGCTGATTGTTGGATTCAAGAACCATCTTGGTGGCATTAAACTATTCGTTAGCGCTCTGATATTCTCCCTCAGAACACACAGCGATTTTCAACTACTGATGGAATTTTACCGTTGATAACGTGCCCACGGGACCTCCTGTTGAAGAGGGTAGGTTCACTCTACAGGCATTAGAATATTTACTCCATGCCCCCTCACTCATTAGTTAATTCTTAAATCATTACATTTTCCCCAGACCAGTCCTTCCCTAATATTTAATACGAAAATCATTACATTTTCCCCAAGTCACTCCTCCACAAATAGTTACTTTTGAAATCGTTACATTTTTTTCCAAGCAACTCCTCACTCAATAGTTATATGTAAAATCATATTTCTACAATGCCTCTCCTCTCCCTCTAGTTCTTTTTGAAATCATAACAATCTCTTCTAGCCACTCCACCAATAGTTGCTTCTACAATGATTACATTCTTGCCAAGCCACTTCTCTACCAATATTTACTTCTGAAATCATTACATTTTGTTTTCCAAGGCAATAATAAATATTAAATCATCATCTTTTTCTCAGACACCCCTCCCCCAAATGCTCATCATCATCAAGTGCCATGCCAGTTGGCGTAGGTGTTCATGACTCTCTACAGATGTTTTTTTTCCCCAATAGCTAACTCTGATATTATCGTTTGTCCATTACCTCCACCCGATTCAACCTCAGAAGAGAAGTTATAATTAGGGCCAATCCCAACCTCAGATTAATAATCATGTGACCGATTCGGCAACATTCCAGATATTAATTTGAAAGAGGATGCTGCCCTTGAGAGGGTAACAACTATTTTATCATTAGACGTTCTCAGTTCTCACATTTATAGGAATATTGTTCTTAACCTTACCTGTACACGTATGTGTGGAACCACTATTGCAGAGTGGGTGTTGGTGGGTGTAGGGTGGGTTGGAAATTCTTCTCCACACGCTGTTCCGGATTCCATTTCCCGCTCCTCGGAAGCAGTCACTTGAAAATTGTCCATTCCCCGCGCCGAGAAGTGGCTACTAGAATCTGTATTAAGGACATCACAGCTAGCAGCAGTTATTAATGAGAGTCTTTGAGACTGTCTAGAGGCTCTAAAGTGACACCGAAGTATCCCGAATGGAGGTCAATTATCAACCTGGCGTGCTTAGTCTTGGTCCCTTGTCTGTGGAGAGCCAGGATGGAACCAAACATGGAGGAATCAATTATGTTTATGTTTAAGGTCTTAGAACTGTTTGCCTCCTAACATATACCTGATGTTTCATATTAATTCTTTTAATAGTCATTTGACCAGCAACTGTTTTTTTCGCAAACATCTACCTCTAAACTAGTCTTCAAGTGACTAATATCTACTTAAGGCTAACATCTAAACATGATTAAAATTTACTTAAAGCTTTAATTTAACTGTGACTAAAATTTACTTCCTGGCCGAGGGGTTAACGACATTGTTCGTAATCCCGTATATCCACGTGGGGAAAACCGCAGCTGCGAGAATCGGCAGCGGTTCGCGCCGCGCTGGTAACTTACAGGAGGTATGTGAGCTGGTCGTTCAGAAAGCAATGGCTAACTATTGAACGTAAAACTTGCGTAGTACATCAACAGCAATTGAAAAATGCTGGTGTTGACTGCAATGTCCTGTAAGGGATATGCAACAACAAAATATTTACTTGTATCTAATATTTACTTGTGTCTAATATTTACTTGTGTCTATAATTTACGAGTCCTCTAGCATCGATCTGTCACTAACATCAAATTAATATAACACGCTGCTTGTAAACCAAAATTTATCAGTGATTAAATGTAAATAACATATATTAGTGGTTAAAATCAACTTACGGTTACGGGTGGGGGGGGGGGCGGGGGGGGGGGGGTTACTTGTGGCTAGAATCTACTTGTGGCTAGAATCTATTTGTGGCTAGAATCTACCTACGACTATAATTTATATGCAGTTAAAATCTACGTGTGGCTAAATACACACTTGTGACTAGAATCTACTTGAGGCAAAAATAAACTTTTAGGTTGAGTCTACTTGTGGCTATAATCTCCCTATGGTCAGAATCTACTTGTGAATAAAACAACTTATGGTTAGAATCTACACATGACTAGAATCTTAGTATGAATAAAATCTACTTATGGTGAGAATCTACTTATTTATATACTCTATTTATTGCTAGAACATACTCATCCCATCTCATCTCATCTCATCATATTCCTCTTGTACCTTGCGGTGTCGAGGTGAAGTATAAACTTCGTGAGAGTGCCCGATTATGGGCTTCATGTATCGATATTCCCATGGACTCTGCTATTCCCTCCGTCCAAAGTTTATGTGGTCGGCCTTTTCCTCTGTTTCCATCTTGTCTGTACATAATTGCTTGTTGTGGTATGCTGTTGAATTGTAACCTACTTGCATGACCAAACCATTTGATGTGCCGCTTTCTAATAAAATCTAGTGCTGCAATAACCCCCACTTTAGTCCTGATTTCTTCATTTCTGGTCTTATCTCTTCTTGATGCGTTGAGTATTCTTCTTAGGAATCTCATTTCTGTTGTTGTGATTTTTTTTTTCGCTTGTTCTGTCATTGTCCAGGTTTGGCATTGGTAGCAAAGAGTTGGTCGGAAGATTGCGTTTTGAAGTGCTTTCTTAGTAGTTATTGATACATGTTTGTTCTTTAGTATTGGTGCTATTTGTCCAATGAGTTGGTTTGCCTTATTGCATATATTTCGATCTCGTCTTCTGATCTGCCATTTGATGATATTATACTTCCTAGATACTTGAAGCTCTTTACTTGTTTCAAGCGATGTTCGTTTCAATCAATCAATCATGCGCCATGCCGGAAAGCGAGGGCGGTCATGACTCGCCATTCGCCATTTCACTCGATCACCAGCGTCGCGGATCAGCTCAGTGTTCCTGTCTCGTCCATGCCATGTGGCCAAGTCATCCAGATATTTTCCTCTCGGTCTTCCTCTTAGTCTGTTCCCTTCGATCTCGCCAGTTGTCACTAAGTTCTCCAATCCATTTCTTGTCATAACA
This sequence comes from Cepaea hortensis, assembly GCA_963921405.1. NCBI lineage: Eukaryota > Metazoa > Mollusca > Gastropoda > Stylommatophora > Helicidae > Cepaea > Cepaea hortensis. The sequence continues at coordinate 459,501,777 of OY992876.1, read as the reverse complement.
TGTCCAAAAAATGTTGACTGTCTGCGTCTAATTTCTCTAATCAATTTACGATTTTCATTTGTCTCCTGTAGTACTTGGTCATTGGTTTTTCTGTCTGTCCATGGTATTCTTTGCATTTACCCCAGAAACCACATTTCTGCAGCCATCAGATGTTTTTCAGGTTGATTGCACAATGTCCAAGTTTCACATCCATATAACAGAACAGGTTCTATGTATCCCCTCAACACTCTTTTTCTCTTTTCAAATTGACATCTTTTTATTGGTCACAATGTTTTTCATCATGCTAAAGGCTACTTTCGCCATGGCGATTCTTGTTCTAATCTCTTCAAGGCATCTCCCATCAGATGTTATGACTGTTCCGAGATAATTGTACCGATTCACTTGTTGAAGAATATTCCCATTTACTTGTATATTACATTGTGGTACTACGTTCTTCCTAGTGACTACCATAACCTGTGTCTTTTTACAATTTAATTCCAACCCCAGCTGCTCACTGTGTACAACACCTGCGTCTACTAATTGTTGTAGAACTTGTGCATTGTCTGCAATCAATACTGTATCATCTGAATATCTAATTTTATTGATGTTTCGTCCTCCAATGGTGATTCCATTTATATCTTCTACATTCCTGAAAATATTTTCACTGTATAGGGAAAAAAGATCAGGAGACATTACACATCCCTGCCTAACACCTCTCTTAATAGGTTAATATTGTCCCACTTCATTATCAATCCTTATGGAAGCTTGTTGTTTCCAATATATGTTTTTTATAAGTCTAATGTCTTTCCCATCAATCTAATTGTGTCTAGAATCCCTTGGGGCTACAATCTATTTATGGGTAAAATCTATATGAGGCTAGAATCTACATAAGGTTAGAATCTAGGCATGTATATGTGATGATTTAATTCACTCCCCCAGAAGAGTATTAATCATTGCCCACATTGTAATAAATCGAGTATTTTCCTTCTTCGTCTGCCCCATAAGCTCCTGTATGTGTCGCAAGGATGCTTATGATAGAAGTGTTAATGGCCACAGCTCTGCGATGTGTGTGTGTGTGTGTGTATGTATGTGTGTGTGTGTGTGTACCTCTGCCTGTGGCCATTACATGACGCATTCTGCACGTGATTGATCTCCATTTATTATGATTTATTCGCAGCTAAGTGTTCAAATGAGTCAATGTTCTGTCTTTATTGTTATTAGTCTGCGAATTCTGTTTTTTTCTGCGCCTTTGCCTTGTATTGTCCATTTTCCTCTAGGGGATAATTTCTAGACCGTAATCTTGTGATTTGCATGATTACAATATAACAGTTTTCACATTTGGCAACTATCAATGGCGGGGGTAGTTTTTTGCATATGCATTTACCTATTTCCTAATACATTCATTTGTAGCGCAATAGCCTAGGGCAGGGGTCGGTAACCTTTTTGTATTGGCGTGCCACAGTACTTTTGTCAAACCAGGCAAACGTCCACCATGGTCTAATTCATATTTATTTGTTCCAAAGTCCTGAAACGAGCATATATCAATACTTCGTCCCGTTTGAGTCATTTTTAACGACAGCGTAATAATCGGTACAAATATCTTGGAACAGTAATAACATTTGATAGGTGATACCTTGAAGATATTAGAATAAAAATCACCATGACGAAAGTAGCCTTTAGCAAGATGAAAGACAAAAACGTACTGACTAATACAAAGATGTCAATTGAAAAGAAAAAAAAATATACTTTGGTGAGATGTTACATAGAGCCTGTACCTTTGATTAGATGTGTAGCTTGGACAATGAGCAGTCAAGCTGAAAATATATGATGGCTGTGGAAATGTGGTTTATGAGGAGAATGCAGAGAATACCATGGACAGATAGAAAAACCAATGACCAAGTACTACAAGAAACAAATGAAAATCGTCAATTAATTAGAGCAATTAGAAGTAAACTGTCAACATTTTTGGGACATGTTATGAGAAATGCCACGGTACGACTTCAAGTGGACTTCTCGGGCGATATTAGTGGTCTTATATATTTCTATAATTGTATACAATCGTTCTTTCTCGAGACCGGTCATGTATGTTATCCTCTTCTAGGGGTATTAGATGTAACTTCATCATCATCAAGTCGCCACCGTGGTTGTTTCTCAGCACTTTACTTTGCAGATGATTAGACTTTGCTATTCTACACAAATTACACCAACTTACTATTAAACACAACTCATCTCTCCTGTAGAAATGTGACTCGGACTCACATTTAGCTTTTTTACTGTATTCATCAAAACACTCTAGCATAAACATTATTACGTATACCATCATATGTTCAACAATATAATAAACACCACATTTCTAGACATTAACTATCATAAAAGAGTGGCTCAATATTGGCCATAACTCTATTCACAACGTGGTCCGCACTAGACGAAACCACAGCATTGAATATCATTGTCAGGATCCACGTGCTGACCGCGAAGTGAGTCCCAGCGTATCCACGCTGCGTGAAATGTATTCACTTTTCACGTTCCAGGTGTCCATTTACTGAATACTGCCATAACCTCTGACCTAGTCTAATTTGGGTTATGGCAAGAAGAAATACACTGGGGAACTTGGTGACAACAGGCAAGATCGAGGGGAAGAGAACAAGGGGAAGACAGAGAAGTAAATACCTGGATGGCTTGTTCACGTAGCATGGTAGAGACAGGAATACTGAGCTGATTCACGACTCTGGTGATCAAGGAACATGGCGAGTCATGACCGCCCACGCTTACCCGCATGGCACATGATGGATGGATGGAATAACACTAACTTTGTGATACAGTCAACGATTGAACTGGCATCACTTTGCGATAGCCGAGAGCACTGTGGAGTTGGTAGTGGTGGTGGTGTCAGGAGAGATGAAAGGAATAGAATGTAAATATAACTTTGTCAAGGTCAGTCATTTCTTCTCCACACTCACTCAGTTTGATTAAGAGCGCTATTCTTACTGCCGATATCTACATAACAACTTTCATTGTGAAAAATAAATGTTTAAAGCTGTAAAAAAAATTATATTCCTCTCTTTATCTAAACGGATTAATTTTCTTTAAACATATCATATACTGTATTTCAAAACCACACGGCGTGCCACTGACAATTGTTCCGCGTGCAACACTTGGCGCTCATGCGTGTAGATTGCCGACGCCTGGCCAAGATGTGTAGACTTATGGAGGATGTCGGTTGCGGCTCGAAAGGTACCAATTTCTAACCTTGTTGGGGACAATTCTTGTTTAGGAAACCGCAGCAAGATGATGTAACCCTAAACCAGATGCCTGGGTCGTGAGTAAGCATGCTAAAATTCGACGAATATTTTTTCCCCATACCCTTTTACAGGACATCGCTGTCAACACCAGCATTTTATTGCTGTTGAACATTATTGCTTTCTGAACTAGCGGCTACCAAACCAATTCGTTATAACCCAGCGCATCGCGGCCTGCTGCCAAATTGCGCGCAGCTGTGTTTCTAAAGCCGGTAAGCGGGATTACGAACCGCGTCCATAACCTCTTCGCCACGGAGACCGGCCGTCGAATATTGGAATATTCAAATAGATTTGTTTAAGTTTAAGATCAAGATTAAATTAAGTTGCGAAGGTTATTCAGCTTTGCTGAAGAATATTACTTCCACGCACGATACACGTCTTCGTCTTAGCTTGAGCCAACTAAGATAACACGTCCTATTCCCAGAACACCATTAGCCTTCATTTGTTAAATTATCTATTATACTCTATAATCTCTATTTATTTACGTTCACTTCTGTGTATGCCGATCAATACATTGAAATTACTTCACACAACTCAACGTAACCCCAAGTCGTGAATTCGAAGAAATGTGTGTTCAAATTAAGCTTTCAAAGGAATTCAGGAAACAAAATCTGATGAGAAAGTTGAAGACAGGCATACTTTGGGCAGCGTTAATTTAGTTAGTTAGTCACGATTCCAACTCCACGGCAAAGGGTCTTACTCATAATGCTCTATTCCTGTGCCAGTAAATATTACACAAATGCTTTTCACTGCCCAATATGAAAAGTGGAACAGTCAGGAATCTCTACAAATCAACCGCTAGCACAGGTATAATGTATTATGCATCTGCCAGAATGCCAATACAAAAGTCCGCCATGAAAAATACAGTTCATCGTCTATGGAAGCGGCAGTCACAAGAAAACCAAGTTAGTTCACCGGTCGACCGGCCACCATTTTCCTGAACATTTAGTTTACAAACAACCGTGGACAGATGTAAAAGCACTCCACACGAAATTCACAGCTCACAGTGTCGCTCCATGCACACAACTCAGTAGCAGGACGACGGAACCATACTTTACTGCAGAGTGGCAGACTTCAATTCAACAATACAAAAATAGAGAGCAGCTATTGTAATGTTTCATCCGAGGACATGCTGGTGTAGTGGGAAACGAGCAGGTGGACAAATTGGTTGGGTCTGTGCCGCTGTTTGGGGTATTGGTACAAGCTACGGCAGACGTGATGGGATCCTCTGGGATCATGTATATAGTGCGTTCTCTGGTGTCTACTTCTTTCTTCTACTCCTATGTCAGGAGAGAATGGCATGGCAGGGAGTGATCAGAGGATCTGATCGAGACTCGGGACTCTAAGGAAAGGTCAGGCTTACACATAATACTGGTATTTATATTGGACTCTTCGCTGGCTGTTGACATCGGAGCACGTATTGGAATGTCGCGAGTACTGTAATTTCGATTCTTGACTCAGTTAAGACAACCTAGGAAATATTATTCAACCGGTAATTGTTGTAGGTAGATTAAACATTCTAGCTATGGTAATGGACTCAAATGGATTAATTAATCAATCAGTCAGGTGCCATCTCCACAGTGAAGGTTGGCTGCACTGGATCTGCAACATTGTTTGTCTCTCGCCATGACTGTACATTCAGTCAGGCTGATGTTCGTCCATCTCTATCTTCGTCCATCTATGTTATCTTATCACTTGTATCGTTATCTACCTCTTGTTCGCTTGCCCTCAACATTGCCCTCCGGTATGGATTTAATAAGAGTATCATGTCTTTTACCGTGGCCGAAATATTTCACTTGCCTCCTCTTTATTTCTTTCATCAACTCTCTCTTCATTCCCAGTTTTTCTAGAATCTCTGCATTTGATTGTTTTTCTTTCCATGAAATACCACATATTCGTCTGTATATCCACATCTCCTGGGATTCTTTGCGACTGTCTTTATGCTTGTTTAATGGTAATGGAGTATTGTGGCTTAAACACCAGAGTAGATGGAATAATATTGCATAGTCAGAGTCTTGGTGTCAGGTCTTAGTCAGACATGACTGAGCTACCTTATAACAGTAGTCGGTACTAACTGCTTTCTGTTAGCGCCGAAAGTTGGGCTGCGCTTACCAAACCCACACCCCACATTGTGCCAACGGTTTCGGGCGGAAGAGCGCAATTGGGAGGGTACAAGCCTTACCCTGATGTGAGGAAATGCAAACTAAAGACAAAATGTCATGGCAGGGCAGACCAGGCCCTTGGTTCGCAGCTGGTCTAGGATCGGAGCTCCGACAGGCGGACAGTTAGAGCATTGCTTTGCTGATCCGGCAGCTTCTGCAGCTTGTCTTGTTCCAGATGTAGAGGTGTTACCTTTCCTCTGGAGTGAACTAGGTAGGCCGAGAAAGGGATCATGCTGCATGGGCAACACATGATCTCTATATTTTAGCCCAGGCTTTTTGCTATGGAGAGGCAATAACTCCATCCCTGATATTAACCGGTCTCGGAATCAAAGCTAGAGGCAACTGTTACGGGTTATAAGTCCTTGTCAGTTGGCGTAGACATGGGGCGCCACGCGTTGCCTCTGACGGCAGTTTGATTACAAACTCCTTTTTTAAAACAAAAGAGCTGCATAAGGTCACATGGAAACATCCAAGATCCGGCCATTGGCACCAGCTTGACTTCATCATCACACGGAGACAACATCTGAACCATATATCATTGACTGGAAGTTACCACAGTGCTGACTGTGATACAGATCATTCTTTGATTGTTGCAAGGGTAAGACGGAGACCAAAGAGAATCTACACAGATAAACACAAATCTAGCCCCAGGATTAATATTATTAACACTCACGATCCTGAAAAGTGCTTTCAGTTTCAACAGCAACTTGGAGACGCTTTCACTGATACACCAGAGAATTTTACAGTAAATGAAAAGTGGGGTCAACTTAAGGAAACTCTTTATAAAACTGCCGTAGAGGTTTACGGCACTGTGGATCAAAGGAGGCAGGACAGGTTTGCGGCAAACAGCCAGACTCTGCAGCCCTTGATTGATAAGAAGAAGATGGCTCTCTTAAGAAACAAGGAAAGACCAACGCCTAACACTCTGAGTGAGCTAAAGCAAGCTAGGAAGGATGTGCAAAAGGCTGCCAGGCAGTTTGCAAATGATTATTAGATCAAGTTATGTGAGTCCATTCAAATCGCAAGTGATAAGGGAAACATCAGAAGCATGTATGAAGGAATAAAGAAAGCATGTGGTCCAATGATCAAAAGAAGTGCACTATTGAAAACCTTGACTGGAGAAATCATAACTGATAAGAAACAGCAGATGGACAGATGGGTAGAGCACTATTTGGAGCTTTTCTCAAGTGAGACCAAACTAGCGGATGATGCCCTCAACGCCATAGAGGCTCTACCAACTCTTGACCATCTGGACACACTTTCCATCATAACAGAAGTTAAGTGTGCTATAAATGAACTTGCATCTGGCAAGGCTCCGGGAAAGGATGGGATTCCAATAGAGGTTATCAGGAGTGGGCAAGACACACTCACTCTACAGATCCACTAGCTAATAGAGCTATGCTGGCGAGAAGAACAAGTCCCACAGGACTTCAAAGATTCAAGCATCATAACACTGTACAAGACCAAGGGCGATCAGAGCGACTGACACAACTATAGGGGTATTTCATTTCTGTGTATTGTTGTAAAAGTATTTGCTAGAATTATTCTGCGAAGACTTCAAGTCTTAGGAGATCAAATCTACCCCGAATCACAGTGTGGCTTTCGACAGAACCAGTCTACCGTTGATATGATATTCTCATTGCGACAAATGCAAGAAAAATGCTGTGAACAGAATCAACCACTGTTTATTGCCTTCATCGACCTCACAATGGCATTTGATTTGGTCAGTCGTGAGGGTCTGTTCAAGGCACGAAAGAAGATTGGCTGCCCACCAACTCTTCTGTCCATAGCGGAATCGTTCCACACAGGCATGAAGGGTATAATCAAATTTGATGGTGCAACTTCTGAAGAGTATGAAATCAACAGTGGAGTTAAGCAAGGTTGTGTACTAGCTCCCACCCTCTTTGGAATATACTTTTCACTTCTACTGAAATATGCCTTTCGTGATCAGGATGGAGGTATATACATTCACTCACGCTCAGATGGCGGTCTCTACAATGCTCGGAGATTGAAGGCCAAGACCACAATTATGAGGGTACTGATCAGAGAGTTGCTTTTTGCAGATGATGCTACAGTTACGACCACCATGAGGAAGAATTACAATGTCTACTATCTGCATTCTCCAATGCTTGTTCTGAATTTGGTTTAACAATTAGCAAAAAGAAGACACAGATTATGTCACAAGGTGCACCTGGGGTACCATCAATCTTAATTGACGACGCCGAACTAGACATGTTAGACCATTTTACATATCTAGGATCAGTGGTAAATAGCAAATTATCCCTAGATCAGGAAATCAACATCCGGATTGGTAAGGCAGCAACAACAATGAACTGGTTAAGAAAAAGAGTCAGGGAGAACAGGAAGCTTACTGCCAAAACAAAAGTCCTTGTCTATCAAGCCTGTGTCCTTAGTACTCTTCTTTATGGCAGTGAAACCTGGACAACTTATTCACACAAAGAGAAACATTTAAACAGCTTTCATAAGCTGTGTCTGCGAAGAATTCTTGGTATTAAGTGGCAAGACAAAATCACAAATACTGAAGTATTGGAAAGATCAGGTTGTGTGACGGTTTATTCCATGCTCAGTCTTCGTAGACTTAGATGGATAGGACATCTTAGGAGGATGGATGATTGTAGAATACCAAAGGACATCTTTTTCGGTGAATTACAGATGGGTAAGAGATCTCAGGGTCGGCCTCTACTACGATACAAAGATGTGTGTAAACGGGACATGATTGATACAGGCATTGATAATGCACATTGGGAGCAAGTCGCAGATGAACGTGTTGCATGGAGGGCAAACATCAGAAATGGAATAAAAACAAAGGAGAAAAATATTGCAGATATGTCACACACCGAGCGTGTGAGACGTAAGATGGTGCATGATGGTGGAAATGACCACGTGTTCACATGCACCCACTGTGAACGAACATTTACAGCGCGAATTGGCCTTATCATTCACATTCGCTACCGCCATGGGTAAAAGTTATTATGCCTTTTTGAAGCACAAACTATCGTCTGTCAAGACGGCAAGGTGTCAATGAAGTCAGAGTCTGCCTTGTCTTCTAGGAACGCTGCCTTCTATCACTGTTCTTTCCAAACGTGTGTGTGAAACTGCTGCTTTTCTACTGACTGCCGCTTCCATCGACGATGAACTGTAATTTTCGTGTTGGACTCTTGTGTTGGCATTCTGGTAGTGGCCTTATGCATGTACTTGTCTGTACGTTCTGTTTTTGTCGGTACTACAGTTTGTTCCACTTTTCACAAGGGGTAATGAGGAGTTTTTTGTGTAATATTCACTGGCACAGGAATTGAGCATTATGAGGGTGGCCCTTGGCAGTGAAGTTGAAACAGCGACTAACTAATTAACTAATCTTTCCAAGCTACTGTAGCCATGATTATGGCCAACGCATTTTAACTTCCGAGACATGATACTCTTTATGACCAATGTTGAAAACATCAAAATTCAGAATCGATCGTTGGGGTGATACGATAAAAACCTCAACACTCAGAACCGATCGTTGCAGTGATACGATGAAAACGTCAGAACTCAGAACCAATCATTGGGGTGTTACGATGAAAACATCAAGACAGAACCGATCGTTGCGGTAATATGATGAAAGCACCAAAATTCAGAGCCGATCGTTTTGATGATACAATAACAACATCCACCACCCAGGACTTTCCGATGTTCCGATTCCTCAGCTACAAGCTCTGGTTCAGGAATACATCATAATGTTAGAAGTATCTTTGTCGTCCTCTTTCCCATTTTCCTTCACTCCTCGAATTGGAGGATCTTTCCGGAAAGGGAGTCATGGCCGCTGACGTGCCAAATCCATTTAAGCTTTCGTTGCTGAACTAATGACACTTTTTTCTTCTTTTCTTTTTAAATGTCTTTAGGTCCATTGTGGTCACAATGCTCCCCCATACTGTATACTCCAGCTGACATTCGATGGATCATGGAGTAAATATCACACCGGATGCCTTTATTTCTCAGTACATTTGCTGGTGCTCGTATGATAGGCTGAGTCTACTTACTAGTGATACTAATTAATCACAAATTTGTTTAGATGCATGCTTTATATTCTTTACTCACTCGCTTTCTCTCTCTCTCTCTCTCTCAATCTCTCTCTCCCTCTCTCTCTCTCTCTCTCTCTCTCTCAATCTCTCTCTCTCCCTCTCTCTCTCTCTCTCTCTCTCTCTCTCTCTCTCTCTCTCTTTCTCTCGCTCTCTCTCTCGCTTATTTATATTCTCTCACACAAATTCTCTAATTTTTTATCCATCACTTGATTTATTTCCTTGTTTCTGTCCTATCAGCCTATGACTTGTCTTCTTTCTTTCATTTATGTCTGCTCTTTCACTCATCTCTCCCTCTCTTTCTCTCTCTCTCTCTCTCTCCCTCTCTCCATCCGTGCGACCGCCTGCCAACCAGCCCGCATGTCTACATACAATCTACCTACCTACCTACTTACTTACCTACCATCTCTGTCTATCTATCCATCTACCTACCTATCTACCCAACTATATGTCCGCCTGTCTCTATATTTCTGTATGTCTCTCTCTCTCTCTCTCTCTCTCTCTCTCTCTCTCTCCATCTCTCTATATTTGTCAATCTCTCCATCTCTCCATCTACCTATCCGTCCGTCCGTCCGCCCGTCCGTCCGTCCGTCTGTCTGTCTGTCTGTCTGTCTGTCTGTCTGTCTGTCTGTCTGTCTGTCTGTCTGTCTGTCTGTCTGTCCGTCCGTCCGTCCGTCCGTCTGTCCGTCCGTCCGTCCGTCCGTCCGTCTGTCTGTCTGTCTGTCTGTCTGTCTGTCTGTCTGTCTGTCTGTCTGTCTGTCTGTCTGTCTGTCTGTCTGTCTCTCTGTCTGTCTGTCTGTCTGTTGGTCTGGGAACCTACCTACCTAATTGCCTGTCTCTCTGTCTGTCTACCTGCCTGTCTATCTGCTTGTCAGTTTGTCTGTCTTCTTTGTCTAACGTCTGTCTATCTCTGTATGTCTCTCTATCTCTCTATTCTCTCTATCTCTGTCTATTTAGCTATCTCTCCATTTCTTCATATACCAATCCATATGTCTGTCTGTATGTCTTCTGTCTGTCTAGTTCGCTAGGTACCTATGTACCTAACTGATTGTTTCTCTGTCTGCCAGCCTTTCTGCCTGCCTGACTGCTTTCAGTTTGTCTGTCTATTTACATTTGTCTGTCTGTTTGCCCGTCTGCCTGTCTGTCTTTCTATCTGTCTGTCTGCCTGTCTGTCTACCTGTTTGCCTGCCTGCTTATCCTTTTTGCTCTATTTATATCCTTCTCTCGCTCACCTTTTCTATCTTACTCTGTCCCCAAATATTTGATGTTATTGAATTGCAAGACAAAGCAACCCTTCTACTCAATTGTGGCTATATCACTTTCAGTTACACATCGTTTTGTCGTGTCACGTTAAAAGATCTCAATTGAATGTGTTCCCAGCACATGCGACAGCAAATCTTTCACGTCTCTGACATTTACCCTTTCAAACCCGCAGTAGGATAATGATTCCATTTTCCGAGTTTCTTTTCTGATCTCTGCTGTTTTCAGAGTGGACAGCAGTTTCCTTGATACGTATCTGGTAGTTCTCTCTCATCCTCGCTAATCAGCCGACACACATGGATTATGTGTATTCAAACGAGATCGTAAACGTTTGAAAAAAAAATAATCTCTAGGCTTAAAAAATGTCTAAATAACAACAAACAGTTAAATAATGATTTATCCGGGTTATCTCTCTCTCTCTCTCTCTCTCTCTCTCTCTCTCTCTCTCTCTCTCTCTCTCTCTCTCTCTCTCTCTCTCTCTCTCTCTCTCTCTCTCTCTCTCTCACACACACTATCTCTCTGCCCCTGTCTCACACACTCCCTCAAGATGAATCAATAAATCAAAGATCAATGTCTCAATGTTACATGACTCTCTCTGTCTCACTATCTCATCACTATTTCTCTCACTCGCTCTGTGTCTCATTGTCTCACTTACTCTGTCTCTCTCTTATACTAGGCGATTCCTTAATGAAAGGTTTATACAGCGACAGGATGGCCACGTCAGACAAAGACATTGTTTCAATAATCCCACTGCCTGGGGCTGGTGTAGACCGGCTAACAGACAAGATTAGCAGGTTGGCTGTTAATCATAGCGTTAGAAGGGCAAGCGTACATATTGGTATCACCGACACCATGAACAACCAACAAATCACAGGGTCTCAACTGCTGGCACTCTTGAACGGATTACGTCACACTTTTCCTAACTCATCCATTTTCTTCTCCTCCATCATATCACCAAGTTATGGACAGCAGCGCCGTCTAGCTGACATAAATAACAACATGTTGCAGAAGTTCTGTTCTCAAAACATGATACAATTCATCAACAACACAGCATCATTCACTTCACAGGCTGGTGCACCAAAAAAGAGTCTTTATAAGGATCAAATACATTTGTCTACATTGGGCACCAGTTTTCTCGCCAAGAATATCAAATATCCTGAACGGACATACCATACATCCAATACGGGATCGCGCCGGACACTTTTAGCTACTCCTGAAACTGAAGCCAGACGGCATACTCCCGTCACATCAAGTACCAATAGGACAGAAGTTTGCAGACCACTCATAACCACTGCACCTGAAATCCAAGCCAGACGGGACACTACCACTACACCAAGTCCGTTAAATACTTTCACACAGGAGGGTAATAATTACGAAGATATTTTTCCTATTCTCCCCAGAAAGGAACCAACTCTCAGCAACAACGATGTGCCACCACAACCTCCTGTTAGCCACCAACCAGAGGCTCTAGTTGGTAGTCATTACATACCCATGAGACATCATCAGTACCCATTTCATTGTAACCCAGAATGGTTGCACCTCACACGGTATAGCCCAGCTACACTTCATCAAGCACTTATAATGTCGCTATACCAACAACCAACACAACCTGGTATTTACTAGCAACTTAGCACAAAGCTACACCGGATCTCGGTACAAGAAAGAGCCTCTCCTTGAACGTTTATCTGCATATTTGGTTACTACTTGATCTAGTAACGTATTAGGTTATAAGCAACTACAAACATTGACTTGTTTTGACTTTATATTAATTGATAGTACTTAGCTGTATAGCTTTTCTAATACTTTTCATTGTGTTTTTACTGTGAGTGAGGGGGTCTTCACTGTCCTTCCTTCTGCTTACTGTTTAACGTTTTATTTCCCGTGTGGGATACCCCGCTTTAAACAGAGACATTGACTTGTATGGTCATTTATTAATTCTTTTGGATAACAGTTGGTTACTTAGCTTTTGAAGTAGTTTTTTTCTTCAGGTTAATTATTTGTTGTATGTTCTTTAATTCGTTTTGTTCCGTGTTTGCATTTCATTCGTTGGTCTAATTAGTTATATCGTTATAATATTGTCATTTACATATCTATTTGTATTACTGATATTTTGTAAGTTAAGATAATTGTGATTTTTTTATGATCATTTTTGCTTAACTTTGACTAATTTACACTTTCTTCATGGATGAAATGTCTGAGAAGTGGCAACACTGGCTCAATAAGTCAGGAATACGCCTTGGACACTTAAAAATTTGCAGCTTATTTAACAAGCTACCAGAGTTATCTTCTATTCTTAATCAAAATTGTCATTTATTCGGCCTTAGTGAAAGTAGACTTAATGATAACATTTCAGATGAGGACATATCTATTAAAGGGTACAAAGTTATTAGAAGGGATCCCTGTAGGAAACAAGAGACAGGCATAGTAACCTATGTTTCTAATTTACTAAATGCTCACCGTAGGCTAGACTTTGAAACTTGCGAAATAGAATGTATGTGGTTAGAGCTAATACTTCAAAACCGCACACCCCTGATAATTGGCTACCTCTATCGAAATCCCAGTGCTGGACACGTCTGGTACGAAAACTTCACTACCATGATGGATGTGGTTTTCGCTTCCGAGAAGGAAATTATACTACTCGTAGGCTTTACCATTGACACCAACAAATCCAACATAATATGGGGAAATATAATTTCATCATACAATTTCCAACAAATAGTACAACAGGCTACTAGAGTAACAAAGTCATCTTCAACAGTCATAGATCACATTTATGTAACTTGCTCAGACAACATCATAGAATGCGCTGTACCCAATTGTGCAATGAGCGATCACTACCCAATATGCTGCACGTGGTCTAAACAAGGAATTAAAACTCCTAAACATAAACACATAAGTGTAAAATATAGAAGTTATAAACATTTCAACCAAAACGCATTTTTACAGGACTTGCTCAGTTCACCTCTAGACAATGTTTGTCAGCTTCCTGACCCGGATGATGCTCTGGAATTCTGGATGAAAACATTTATTGATGTTTTTGATAGACATGTGCCAATCAAGGAAGTTCGAGTAAAACACCACGTCAAGCCACCTTGGATCACCCAGGAAATACTTGAAATTATGAGAGACAGAGATAAAGCACATAAAAAGCGGGATCTCAGCGCATACCGTACTCTTAGAAACAAAGTTCAATATACCATACGACGGGAAAAGAAAAATTACTTTAAGAACTTAGTAATGGATAAAACAAATAGTAAGGATATATGGAAGGCAATTAACACCTTGACAAACAAGTATAACTTCCGAAATTCTTTACCATCAAATAATATTACAAGCGACCAATTCAGTAATTTTTTTCAAACTGACATAGACCAGTTGAAGGCTTCAATACCTAATTCTACTTGCAACTTATCTTTACTGTCATCGTTTTGCGAGAATAGATGCTCCGGCGATATTCTTTCCGACATACCGCTAATGACAATCACTGAGGTATTCACTTACCTCAGTAACCTAAAAGACACAACCTCATCTGGGTTAGATGGAATCGGCAACCGGGTTCTCCGTTGTGCTGCGCCAGTGTTCTGTATATCACTAACCTATGTATATAATCAGTGTCTCACCAAAGGCCACTTTCCATCAGCTCTCAAAATCGCTAAAGTGTACCCTCTTCTTAAATCTGGTTCATTGGACAATGATCTCCCGAACAATTACAGACCCATTTCCTTACTATCATCACTATCTAAGCCACTAGAAAAACACATCCATAAAGTAACATTACAGTATTTAGTTCGCAACAAGCTTATTGTTGACAACCAATCAGGATTTCGACCAAAATATTCTTGCCGTACGGCCCTAACAAACATGATAGAAAATTGGCACCAGAATATAAACAACAACAGTCTATTTGGAACTGTGTTTATTGATTTCAAGAAAGCATTTGATATGATAGACCATGTTATTTTAATTTAAAAACTTGAGACAATGAAAATTGACCCTAATGTAGTCACTCTAATATCATCTTTTCTATCAAGCAGAAAGCAAGTAGTATCACATAATAAATGTCTGTCTCATACCACTACCTTCAATATTGGAGTACCGCAAGGCTCTATTCTTGGCCCTCTATTGTTTGCCATATATATTAACGATCTACCTTTGCATCTTTCGTCGTCCTGCGATCTATTTGCAGACGACTGTACAGTGTACACAAATGCTGAAAACTGTATTTTATTGGAGTCGTCTTTACAACAAGAATTAAATAATGTAGTTAGGTGGAGCTATTCAAACCGTATGCAAATTAACATCACTAAAACAAAATCAATGTTACTAACAACTAGACAAAGACTTCAAACTCTAAGCTCACACACATCACTTCAACTTCACATCGATAGCATGCCAGTAGAAAGTGTAATTGAGCATAAAACATTAGGCATAATCATTGATAGAAACCTAACCTTTAATTCTCACGTTCAAGCGCTTATTAAACAAACAGCGAAAAAAGTCTACCAACTCGCCAAAATTAAAAACTTCCTTGATGAGGACACAAGGAAACTATTCTATACTTCTCATATACAGACACACTTTGACTACTGCTCTACAATCTGGGACGGTTGTTCTAATTCAAACAC
Organism: Cepaea hortensis; assembly: GCA_963921405.1. Lineage (NCBI taxonomy): Eukaryota > Metazoa > Mollusca > Gastropoda > Stylommatophora > Helicidae > Cepaea > Cepaea hortensis. The sequence goes on along the minus strand of OY992876.1, from coordinate 459,486,373 downwards.
CAAGCGACTTTACTCACTCCAGAAACGGGCCATGAGTCTAATTTATAACAAACATTTATCTGACAATCCTAGCCTGTATAAACGCCTTCAGTTACTACCACTCCGCAAACGCCTGCTTTTCAATAAAGCTAAACTAATTCACAAAATCCTGCATCGGAATGCTCCAAATTACCTTTGGCCATTGTTTAAATATAATGCTAGACACAGTAAACGTTTAAATATATTACACATTCCGAAGCCTAGGATTGACTTATACAAAACAAGCTTAACGTACTCTGCAGCTCAGCTGTTGAACAATCTTCCACAAGAAATCAAAGACATCACCAATCCCTATTCATATAATCGCAAATTATTCGAACACTATCTCAGTACGGATTATCTTCCACCTTAATAATAGAGATAATAATAATAATAACAAAACCCTAGTATAACAGCCAGTCCCCTTTTGGTAGGCCAGTATATTCCACATGGCTAATAACAAGTGTCAGACCATTATCTAATTTTACTGTGTCGTGTAGTTTTGATGTTAGCATTTTGCCCATGCCTTTATAATGCATATCTTTTATATTGTTGCTGTTCTCTGTTAGCCTTGAATGATGTGTGAATGAAATAATGTATGAAAGAGAGTGATAGAAGGGCAGAATGTTAGACGGGCCTGCGTGCCCAATTCTTAACCCTTTGAAAATAAAGTTTGTTCGTTCGTTCGTTCGTTCGTTCTCTCTATCTCAATATCTCTGTCTAACCCTCTCTCCCTCTCTCTGTCTGTCTATTTCTTTCCATCTTTCCCTGTCTTTATATATATATACCTAAACACGTATCTAAATGCTTATCTACCTACCAATAAATTAACATATCTTTGTATATATATGTAGGTCTATCTATCTTCGTATATATCTGTCTGTCTATCTAAGTGCATGCCTGTTTGACTGTCTGTCTGCCTGCCTGCTTATCCCTCTCGCTCTATTTATATCCCTCTCTCACTCACTCTTGCCCTCTTCCTAAATTTTTGATAACATTGAATTGTAACACGGCGCATCCCTTTTACTCAATTGTGACCATATCACTTTCAGTCACACTCCATTCTGCCGTGTCACGTTAAAAGATCTCAATTGAATTTGTCCCCAACGCGTGAGCCAGCAATTGTTTCACGTCTCAGACATTTTCCCTTTCAAATCCCACAGTAGGATAATGATTCCGACATTTTCCGAGTTTCTGTTCTGATCTCTACTGTCTTCAGAGGGGACAGCAGTTTCCTTGATACGGATCTGGTAGTTCTCTCTCACCCTCGCTCATCAGCAGGCACAGATGGATTATCTGGTTTCAAGCGAGTTCGCAAACTTTTGGAAAATAAAAATAATCTTTAAACTTCAGACAATTTCTAAATAAAAGCAAACAGTTAAATATGGATTTCTTCAGGTTTTCTCTCTCTCTCTCTCTCTCTCTCTCTCTCTCTCTCTCTCTCTCTCTCTCTCTCTCTCTCTCTCTCTCTCTCTCTCTCACTCTCTCTCTCTGTGTTTAATTGTCTCATCACTCTCTTTCTCTCACAATTAATCTCTATGTCTTATAGTCTCACTCACTCACTTTCTCTGTCTCACTCTGTCGCTCTCCTCTCTCTCTCTCTCTCTCTCTCTCTCTCTCTCTCTCTCTGTCTATTTCTTCCCCTCTTTCCCTTTCTCCTCTTATCATTTGTCTCTGCCTCAAAATATTTTGTCCCTGTATTGTTGATTTCCCTCTATTGTGTGGGATTCAGAGAAAGCACTTTCTAGTTACACTATTATCAGGGTTTCTCAGTGCTTGCCTTAACCATCGCCGGCGACGTATTCTGACCTTGTGATTCGCTGTAATCTAATTCTCTAGCTATTCTTCTCGTGAGTCATCCTGTCATACTCTAGTCTGTCTGCTCTGTGCAGGCACAAGTGAATAAATGTTCATAGTTTGTTAGTGAATTATTTACGAGTTTCATTGTTAGCTTGTCCATCTGTTTTTGTGGCCAGTTCAGTCTAATCTAATACCTTTTACATCATTCGCTGACCGAGTGAGTTCACACTTGCAGCTGGAAATTTGTTTGTCAACATTGATAACGGACAATTGTCTACATTGACTACGGGCAATTGTCTACATTGACGACGGGCAATTGCCTACATTGACGAAGGGTCAGTGTCTAAATTGACGACGGACAATTGTCTAATTGACGACAGACAAGTGTCTACATTGACGACGGGCAAAGGAGTTTGACAAGTTAGCATTCTTTACCACCAAAGTCTGAGTATTTATGGATATGGTGAACGTGGATTGCTATAGAAGCAAATCCGCACCAAGAGAGTTTAAACGAGCTGCATTTTGTCGACAACCAGAGTTTACTATACCAGAACAATGGGGCACTTCAGCATCATATAAACTACCTTAAACATTGCTGACACTAGTTTGATATGCAGATTAATATCGACGAGAGCTGAATATTGAAGAAAGTTGGCTACTAAAGACGATAAAACAAATAACATTGAAATATTTTGGTCACTTGTAACGTCATGAAAGTTTGGAGAAACATTAAAGGAGCGGTATTTGCCCTGGAAGAGAAAGAGAGGAACGCTAAAAAGAAGATTGGTGCTCGCTGTGGCAGATGATCGGCAACGAAAAACATAAACTTATCTGCGACGCTCGACAGCAAAACCAGTAAGAAGTAGGAAGTGGAAGAAGAAGAAGAAGAAGAAGAAGAAGAAGAAGAAGAAGAAGAAGAAGAAGAAGAAGAAGAAGAAGAAGAAGAAGAAGAAGAAGAAGAAAAAGAACGTGGATTCCGCCGTTTTCTGCCTGAAAATATAGGTCCATGGCTGTCATAACTTCTGGAGTTGCGTCCGCGCTAAATGAAGGTTGGCATTCAACACCTTTTGTTAGACCTGTTGGTTTGAGAACAGGTTGTGTAAAAGTGCTTAACTGCCTTGGGTAAATCTTGTCTGGTGTGCTATTCTTACAATATTGACCTTCAAAGGACAACATTCCTCTCTAGGTTGTGAATGTTTGTGAGATGGTTTTCAGCTAGAACCTGAATAATGCATATCTCCTGTATACCCCCGAAAATCTGAAGAGTCATATTGGAATCACTCAGCACCATTTGGCCACAGCTTTATATGAGTCCTGTACTCAATACATGAATCAGATGGAAAATGCATGACAGAGGTTACAAGCAGAATAGGCCAAGTAAAAGCTGCATTTCAGAACATGAAAAGTATCGTAACTGATTCAGTTCTGATTTATTGTATTTCGGAAATTGTACCCCCCCCCCCCCCCCTCACACACATACTCACACACTTGGATAAAAGGGTGATATCGTCATACAAGTTCATAAATACACACATGTATTTATGGCGTTCATAGAAGTAAAAGAAAAAAGTAGAGACGAGAGAACGCACTAGACAACATAACAATTTAAATCTGTGGATACAGACCGGGATTCGAACCTACCACCTTCAGATGCCGACAGTGCCTCGCTTTCGAAACAGTGGGTTCCCAATCGATATTATTGTCGTCATACTATGGTCATCGGGTTATTTGTTTCTTTTGCAATTTTAATACTCAATATATTTACATTATAATACTTGTTAATTTGATTGTGCACCATATTTGGTCGAAACCTACGTTTTTGCTTCCCATAAATCAGTAAAGCAATAAAACACTGCAATTGAATGTAGGTAGAATGCTACTATGTTATATAGAAGCTGTTGTAAATGCCCAGTCAGTCAATCATCGATTTTGCACAGATTTAGAGATTCTTGCAGGCAAATGAGACGTGTAGTTTGAGGCAATGTTGCGAATACCTCAGACTGCCAGAGTATCTAACTACGATTGCCTGGAGAAGGCTAATAAAAGTAGAACAGTATTTACACATATAAGAAGGGGACAACCAGCGTTCTGTAGTCATGCAATGAGAAGAGGGACCCTGAAAAACTGGAAAGATCAGGGGTAAAATAAGCAGACGGAGAGAAATCATACGCAATGGACTAGGACGGTGGCATTGAGGAATATCGGCAGTATAAATGATTCAGAACACCAGGAGCGAGAAGTGTAGAAAGAAATGAATAGTCCCAAAACAGGTGAGATGTTTTAAATTATCTTGGAACAGAAATCATTAGAGTGAGGATACCTTGCAGAGATCAGAAACAGAATCGTGATGGCAACAAGTTGCATGTGACAGATGAAAACATGACCCTAACATATTAAACCACAATCATTTGTAAAGTCAATTAAAAGTAATACATGATCCTTTTACCTTTTACTCACCTCAAGGAGGGCTGGGGATATGGTGCTAGTCCCATCTGTTTTTCTGAACGGTAAATACGGTCGATGTGCGCTAAAAGGCACTCTGTCTATGGGGATACGTAGTATATAGTTAGGGATATTCAGTTTTCTCATCTCATCTCATCTCATCATGTTCCTCTTGTACCTTGCGGTGTCGAGGTGAAGTATAAACAGCGGGAGAGTGCCCGCTTATGGGCTTCTCCATTAAGGTCAGTCTGTTTATACTTCTTAGTTTTCTACGAGCAGTATGAAGATCCTCTGACGGCTTGCTAGGCCACTCGCAGGTTTAGGACAAAAATCTGACCATAGGGAGTCCATCCCGAATGGCGAGCCATATCCCCGTTAGCCCATGACATCGCGGTCATGGTTTCCCAGTCTGCACCACGTGGAGGTTGGGTTGACTTGTGTAGTCTGCGGGTCATCGGCAGGCTACTAATTTCCACTTTTCACCCCTCCTGGGAGATGCTAGCCGATCCTCACCCTGCTGACTGCAGGGCCAGGCGCAGCCAAACATGCTAATAACACAATATAGCACAATAATAGCACAATATCCTATTAAGTGACAATTCTTTGACGTTTTAACAGTTTGTTTATTATAATATGAGTATTTTGGTGCGTTAATGCGATATTGTGAATATAAAAAATGTACATTTTGAGGATGCAAATTTTGGAAAGGAGGGAATGCTTCTTCTTTCGTTCGCTGGAGAGGGGGAATGACATTCTAACATATGGTGAATGGATGCATGGGGCTAAAAGAGGTTGAGAACAACTGCTATAGAGATCTGTAGACACCCCATTAAAAATGAGAATTGTCAAATGTTATGTATATTCAGTATTACTATATGCCGCGGAAGCCTGGACAATGAACAAGCAATTAGACATTCGAATACAGCCCTGAAGATTTAGATCATCATTATCATCATTATCATTATCATTATCATCATCATCATCATCATCATCATCATCATCATCATCATCATCATCATCATCATCATCATCATCATCATCATCATGTGCCATGCCAGTCGGCGTAGGCGTTCAAATTTCTCCACATATCTCGGTCTTTGGTGTTCTAAATCAACTCTGCTGTTGATATTCCTCCATGTCGCATTTCATGTAAACAAAAACAAACAAATATGGATGTTCTGGAAAAACTGGGAAATGAAAAGAGAGTTGATAAAAGATATAACAAAGAGGCAAGTTAGATATTTCGACCCAGTTAAGACACAACACTTATAAAACCATACTAACCGGTAAGGTTGAAAACAAGAGAGCAAGAGGTAGACAACGATACAAGTGGGAAGATAACATCAAGATATGGATGAACAACAATCTGACAGAATGTAAAGCCAGGGCGAGAGAAAGACTGTGTTGGAGATCCATTGCAGTCAACCTTCAATGTGGAGACGGTATCTTTTTGATTGACTGATTGATTTAATGTGAATTTGTAGAAGCAATGGTACAGTAATTGCTGTGTGTTTGCTGAAAACATTAATGGAGGGTTCAATAGAAGGTAACAAAGATCTGCATCTTTGCTTCATTGACTATGCAAAGGCTTTCGATAACGCAAGACATGTCGACATAAAAGAGATGCTTGCAGATCTACAAATTGATGTAAAAGGCCTTAGACTTGTAAAAAAAAAACATATACTGAAAACAACAAGCTGTCATAAAGATTGATAATGAAGTAGGTGAACATCAGCCTATTAAGAGAGGTGTGGGACAGCGATGTGAAATGTCTCCAGATATCCCCCCCCCTCCCCCTATTTAATGAAAATATTATGATAACTTTAGAAGATATGAGACGAATGGAAACTCCGGGACATAACATTGTCTGCGGAAACGAACAGGATCTGCAACATTTAGTAGATGCTGTTAATGTACACAGTGAACGACTAAGGTTAGAATTATATTGTAAGAAGACAGAATTACCACAATGTAATGTAAAGGTAAATGGGAATGTTCTTATGCAAGTAATTCAGTACAACTGTGTTGGAACAGTCATAATATTTGACGCCAGGTGCCTTGGAGAGATTAGAACAAAAATCGCCATGTCGAAGGTGGCTTTCTGCGAAATGGAAAACATTCTGACTAATAGAAAGATGTTAATTGCAACATGAAAATGAGTATTGGAGTGTTACATAGAGGCTGCACTTTTGTATGGATGTGAAATGTGGATAATGAGCAGACAAGATGAAAATCATCTAATGGCAGTGGAAATATGGTTTCTGTGGAAAATGCAAACAATAACATGGCAAAAGAGAAAAATCAATGAACAAATCCGACAAGAAACAAATTAAAACCGTAAACTAATTAGAGATACTAGTCGTCGACAGTCAACAATTTTAAGGCACTTTAAACAAAGAAATGCGCTAGAGAACTTATTGACAACTGGCAAGATTGAGGAGAAAAGAACAAGGAGAAGGTAAAAGCGTAAATATCTGGTTGGCTTGACAACATGGCATTGTCGAAATCGACACGGCTCATCACGGGTAATACTTGATTATTGTATTATATTCGTCGATGTTCTCTCTGCGATTCCTGTTACTCTTACCTGGACGGATGTTCTAATCAAGTATGTATATGTATTCGTGTTTATGGTTTCTCCGGAGGATATAAAAATAGTTGTTTGTTTCATTCTATGTTGTCAAAGGCTAACCATGACACAGGAATGCCATTCTAGAGCCACTAATTAATTCTAGTCTGGTGACAGATGTACTTATCTTAAAAGGATTATTTGTTATGGTTTGCATATCCTTTACAGGACATCGCTGTCAACATCAGCATCTTTCAGCTGATAGTTGATTTCATGGCAAGATTACGCTCAGTAGTTTGCCATTGCTTTCCTAGCGGCCGGCTCACATACCCCGTAAATTACCGACGCGATTCGAACCACTGCTGATTCTCACCGTCGTCACGTTACTTACGAGAGTATACGAGATTACGGAGAAAAGTCGCTAACCTCTAGGCCAGGAAGCCGGCAAAAGGATAGTACAACAAATAAATACGCTTTTGTATGAGATCAAAGGCCAGCAATGACACATCAATGATATATAAGTGCAACTAATTAATTCTAGTCTGGTTACAGATGTACCCATCTGAACAGGATTATACACCAATTAAATACGCTCTTGTATTAGATCAAAGGCCAGCTATGAGACATCAAAGGCATAAAAGATACACTAATAAGTTCTGGCCTGGTGACAGATATATGCATCTTACAAGGGTCTGACAACAAATAAATAGGATCTTGTATAAGATTTACGGTCCATTCCTCGCTGAATATTGTACATCCCAAAGATGAACAAGTTTGCAGTTTTCTGTGTCATCATGATCTTCACGGCGAATATTAATTATCTTTGGTTTTGTTTCAGTATTACACTTAGTATATCAATCGCTTAATATTACATCCATGAAAGACACTTTTAATGTTATCATTGTCCGGTTACCAAATGAGTGCAATATGTGCAATTCCAGCGAAAAATATATTATGTGTTACAGTTTATGAATAACGATCAGTTTCGCCTTTCTTTTTATGAATAATGATCAGTTTCGTGTATCTTTAGTGCATTAAACATGCATTATTTCAGCCTGTGGTGTCATGTGCGGAGTCCGAAGATTGTGACCTGTTCTCTTCCACGGAACTATTAGTATACATCGTCATGTTGATGGTCTGAATGCTCTGGTTCCAATTTGGTTCTAATATTGCTTCTGATCAACGTCTTGCTGGCTTTTGTGACAAAAGGGTCACGAAAGTGATTTGCAATCCCGCATACCGCGTTGGAAAGCAGCTGCCGGCTATTTGGAAGCACACCGCCTTGTGTTGATTTTTAACAATGGTATAAGCGTCAGTCGTTGAAAAAGCAATAGTAAACTAATTCAAACAGCAATGGCAAACTAGTTCAAAAAGCAATGAAAAACTAGTGTAAGGGACATGCCGCTATCTTTGTTTTATCAATGTCTTGGCCTCATCATCTTATATATAAAAAAGACTTGTGCGTATGTATCTCTGTATGTATTATTTATGTATCTCTGTCCGTATGGCCTTTATTTGTTCGCGAACGGCCCATCCGATTGAGATGAAATTTTCTACACGCCTTCCTTTCATTCCAGAGCTGACAACTGTGATATTTTGTTAGTGTGAAATCGCCTGCTTACTCAGTATTATTTCATTTTTCATTTTTCATCATAATTTCATATATTTCAGGGGACCTAACTCTGTAAAAGTTATTTCAAGGGGCATAACTTTTCTGTATAACTTATAGTCATATTGTGGCATCGTTTTCAAAGATTTATAAACTCTTTGTCCATAGTTATGTACCGGCATATGAGTTATAATAAATAATGATACAATCTGTAAGGCATTTTCAAAGTTTTCATAAAAATGATGCACAATGCATAACATTGTAACTCATCTTTTTTTGCTTAAGAAGTTACTGTAGTCATGCAGGTGATTAGAAAGAGTTTTCATTAAAAATAATGGATGGTGTGTAGAAGAACGTTCTTTTAAGTTACTTTTTTTGTTGTATGAATTTAATGAAGCCGGACAGGGTCAGGCAGACAGATAGACAGACAGATAGACAGTCGGGAACGGGAACTTATATGACTACTTATATGAATTAAATGAGATGCTCCACATCAGGAGCTGGGAAATGCCGGGCCGGGTCAGACAGACAGACAGACAGACAGACAGACAGACAGACAGACAGACAGACAGTCGGTAACGGGAACGAGAACTTATATGACTACTTATATGAATTAAATGAGATGCTCCCCACCAGGGTCTGGGCGAAGCCGGGCAGGGTCAACTAGTAATTTATAGTTTCATATGTTATACGGTGACACGAATTCCTCATACTGGAGCATTCACAATAATCGTAGAGAAAACACTGCTCATGTTATGTTAATGGCTAAGCTTTCACATATTTTAGGTCGCTGATAATAATGTGAGGTGACCATTTCCCTTCACTGTCCGTGTTTTCTTCAGACATTTCACAAAAATGCTGAAAGTTATCCAGTAGCTATCTTATGGGCGGTAATCCGACTGTGACAGTGAGTCTTGATAGAGCACCTCCTTAGTTAATGGGAATTTAAATCAACATGAAATCAATATTATCATAATTAAGTAACAATATACAGGCTTCTGTGTCTCTTATTAACAATACCACTGGAATCACGTAGGTTGTATGGGCAGAGAGATTTAGAAAAACAACAACAACAACCGGGTGTATTAAAGTTAACATATCTCTTGAAAAAGTTTACAAAACCCGTAGTAAACTTTAGCCACAAAATTCAACCCATTATAAACAGCCAACAACTCACGGAGAAGAAAGGTAGAAACGGAAATGAACAATATGACAAGTACGTGGACAGAGCTGCATAGGATAGCTGAAGATGGAGGGGTGGGGTGGAGGGTCTTGGAGTGAGTTGTTTGAGGGCTTATGCTCCATTGGTCGATATAGAGCAAAAGAATAGGAGAAAGAAGATCTGTTGAAACAATGTAAACAAGCTAACAGACATTTCACCTTAGAGGCGTGTTGGGTAAATGTTGCTAGCTCCATATTTTTCTAGACAAATTGTCACAGGATGGATGATGTGGTCAGTATCACACCGGCCGCTTTCACTTCCCATGTCATTTCCAGGTAGCAATTTCAAGTTGACAGATCTGATGATTTTTTTCCCCTACATAGTGAAAATATTTACAGAAATGTAGAAGATATAAATGGAATCAGCATTGGAGGACGAAACATCAATAACATTAGATATGCAGATGATAAAGTATTGATTGCAGACAATGCACAAATCTACAACAATTAGTAGACGCAGTTGTTGTACACAGTGAGCAGCTGGGGTTATAATTAAATTGTAAAGAGACACAGGTTATGGTAGTCACTAGGAAGAACGAAATACCACAATTTAATATACAAGTAAATGGGACCATTCTTCAACAAGTGAATCGGTACAATTATCTCGGAACTGTCATAACATCTGATGGGAGATGCCTTGAAGAGATTAGAACAAGACTCGCCATGGCGAAAGTAGCCTTCAGCAAGATGAAAAACATTCTGACCAATACAAATATATCAATTGAAACGAGAAAAAGAGTGTTAAGGAGATACATAGAGCCTGTTCTTTTGTATGGATGTGAAACTTGGACAATGAGCAGTCAAGCTGAAAAACATCTGATGGCTGCAGAAATGTGGTTTCTGAGGAAAATGCAAAGAATACCACGGACAGACAGAAAAACCAATGACCAAGTACTACAGGAGACAAATAACAATCGTAAATTGATTAGAGAAATTAGACGTAGACAGTCAGCATTTTTTGGACATGTTATGAGAAGAAATGGATTGGAGAACTTAGTGACAACTGGCAAGATCGAAGGGAACAGATCAAGAGGAAGACCGAGAAGAAAATACCTGGGTGGATTGGCCACATGGCATGGACGAGACAGAAACACTGAGCTGATCCACGATGCTGGTGATCGAGTGAAATTGCGAGTCATGACCGCCCACGCTTTCCGGCATGGCACATGATTGATTGATTGATGAGAAGAAATGGATTGGAGTACTTAGTGACAACTGGAAAGATCCAAGGGAACAGACCAAGAGGAAGACCGAGAGGAAAATACCTGCATGGCTTGGCCACATGGCATGGACGAGACAGGAACACTGAACTGATCCACGACTCTGGTGATCGAGTGAAATGATGAGTCATGACCGCCCACGCTTTCCGGCATGGCACATGATTGATTATTGATTGATCGGACAACCCAGGTTAAGTGTATAATATAACGCATGACCACCAGGCCGTCGGGCCAGCGTGCTAGCCACTATGACACCATCATAAAGGATACGTAATGGTCATTGAGTGTGTTGTGTCACAAACTGCAAACATTGATATGAATTTCAGCTTGTCATTAAGTGCGCTGTGTCACAAACTGCAAATATTGATAAATAATTTCAGCTTTGTCATCAAGTGTGTTGTGTCACAAACTGCAAATATTGATATATGATGGCAGATCTTCATTCGGTGTGTTGCCTTACAAACTGTAAATATTGATGGATAATTTGAACTTGTCATTGAGTGCGTTGTGTCACAAACTGTAAATATTCATACATAATTTAGCTTATTATTGAGTGGATTGTCAGAAACTGCAAATATCTGTATATAATTTTCAGAAACTGCAAATATCTGTATATAATTTTGGGTTTTCATTGAGTGTATTGTGTCACAAATTGCAAATATTGATATATAATTTCAGCTTGTCACTGAGTGTATTGTGTCGCAAACTGCAAATGTAGATAACTACCAGGATGCTGCTACTGATGACTCTGTGCTAACTGCAACAGCAAGATGACCTTGTCGTTTGCCCACATTTAATGTAATCGTTTGACCACATCTTGGAATAACAATTGTATGAATACATGAGATAAAACAAATATAAAACTGACCGAAAGTGTTTTTATTTTTTGTTTTGCATATCCCTCACAGGACGTTGCAGTCAACACCAGCATTTTTCAGCTGCTGTTGATGTACTTGGCACGATTACGCTCAGTAGTTTGCCATTGCTTTCTGAGCGACCGGCTCACATTGCTGCGAGAACCGCTACCGATTCTCTCGCAGGTACGTTACTCACGAGAATATACGGGATTATGGAGAAAGACGTTAACACCTAGGCCAAGGAGCGAAAGCTTTTACATTTGCTTACTTTTTAAAAGAATGTGATTAAACAAAAGCATTTTATACCTGAAAATGTATCGTACTTCTCTAATGTTGCCGTCTCAAATCTGTGTATTGTTGTCTCTAAAGCAATTATCATTTAATTACACTGTATCTTCCACCTACGCTATCTTCTTCTCTTTTCTTCCTCCTCTGTTTTCCGTCTCAACATGGTAATATGCATTGTTTACGTTTACAATAATCATTTGACAATGTTTGTTTTTCCCATGTTAATGTATAATGCACTACTGATGAACGAAAGATGATTTATTGGAAGGGCCGAATTTAAGGCTAGTCTGCGTGCCCAATTTATTACCCTTTGAATCTAAAGTGTGTTCGTTCGTTCGTTCGTTCGATCTCCTCTTCCATCCCTTCTCCTCAAGTTCTTTCTTCTTCCTATTTCTCCAGCTGCAGCAATCCTCTCCATTCTGCTCCTCCCCCACTTCTTTCTCCTTCTTCTCCACATCTCACCCTACTATTTCTGCCTTGTATCTCCCAATAAGGCACACGTCTTCGTACAACTCACGCCAGGCCATCTTTACCTTTGCCGTCGAAGGCAGCTCCTGCCATAGCTCTCTCCCTATATTATTCATCTGTCATCTACTGCCTATAGTACCTTTGCAGTGAATGCCAGTGTGGTCTTGAGCCTGAGGAATTAAAGCCGTCTGGCTAGTGCAGTCGCCGCGAACTGTGCAAGTTAAGATTTTCTTTTGCCCCCGACACAGCGAAAATCCACAACTTACCGAGGATACGAACTCCGGTCTCGCGAAGAGGAAACCAGACGTTCTTAGCCACTCGGCCAGCCATTCACCACTGTGTCTTCTCCGTTTCTTAGGTCAGTTCTAGAGGAGACAAACTTCTTTGATATATATATATATTTGTCTGTTCGCTTCGATCTTGCCAGTTGTCACCAAGTTCTCAAAGTCATTTATTCTCATAACATGCCCAAAAAAATTGTGATTGTCTACGTCGAATGACTCTTTATCAGTTTACGATCTTCATTTGTTTCCCGAAGGACTTGTTCAATGGATTTTCTGTCTGTCCATGGTATTCTTTCCATTTCCCTCAGAAACCACATTTACACAGCCATCAGATGTTGTTCAGCTTGGCTGCTCATTGTCCATGCTACACATCCATACAAAAGTACAAGTTCTATGTAGCACTTCAACACTCTTTTTCTTGTTTCAGTTGATATTTTTTTGTTGTTCAGTATTTTTTTTTTAAATCTTGCAAAAGGCTGCTTTCGCAATGGCAATTCTTGTTCTAATCTCTTCAAGGCATCTCCCATCTGATGTTATGACTGTTCCGAGTACCTTTGACTGTTCCGAGTACCGACTGTTCCTATAGTACCTTTGCAGTGAATGCCAGTGTGGTCTTGAGCCTGAGGAATTAAGGCCGTCTGGCTAGTGCAGTCTATGCAAAGACTCTGTACCGATTTACTTGCTTAAGAATATGCCTATTTACTTGTATATCACATGGTGGCATTTTCTTCTTCTCAGTAACGACCATAATCTGTGTCTTCTTACTATTCAATTCTAACCCTAATCGTTCACTGTGTGCAAGAACCGCCTCTACTAAATGCTGCAGGTCATGTTCATCGTCTGCAATCAAGACTGTTAGTTAGTTAGTTAGTTAGTAAGTTAGTTAGTCGCAGTCCCAACTTCACAGCAACGGGTCGTCCCCATTATGCTCCGTTCCTGTGCCAGTGAATATCACACAAAACGCTCCCCACTGCCCAATGTGAAAAGTGGAATGTGAAAAGTGGAAAAGTCAGGAGTCTCGACAAACAACAGCCCGCACAGATACACTGTGCATAATGCCGCCGCCAGAATGTCAACACACCAGTCACACACGAAACACCCAATTCATCTCTGATGGAATCGGCAGTCATTTTCCTATCTGGATGTTTCCTAGATGTTCACCCACACAGTCTACGAAAATAGTTCATCACCGACGGCAATGGCAGTCAACCAGAAGCCCAGCAGCCACGCATTTCTGCATAAGGCAAAAACCGGTCAACTCTGGGACATAACCACCTGCCATCGCTCCGAACATGCAGTCACGTTCCAAAAAAAACAAACAAACTTGGGCAGATTCAAAAGCACTTCACACGAAACTCACAGCTCACAGTGTCGCGCCACGCACTCAATCAGTAGAAGGGCGACGGTACCATCAAGCCTCCTTAGTCGCCTCTTACGACATGCGTGGTAGGCTACAGTGTTGCTATTCTTTGCTTCCCTTATGGACACGGGAGAATCAAGACTGTATTATCTGCATATCTAATGTTATTGATGTATCGTCCCCCAATGTTGATTCCTTCTATATCTTCTATATCTCTGAAAATATTTTCACTGTAGAGGGAAAACAGATCTGGAGACATTACACATCCATGTCTCACACCTCATTTAACAGATAGATATTGATCTACATCGTTATCAACTCTTATGGCAGCTTTTTGTTTCCAATATATGTTTTTTACAAGTCTGAGGTCTCTTCCATCAATTTGTAGACCTTCAAGCATCCTTATCATTTCGACATGTCTCACTTTATCGAAAGCCTTTGTGTAGTAAATTAAGCAAAGATGTAGATCTTTGTTTACTTCGATAGAACGTTCAATTACTGTTCTCAGTATATACACAGCATTTACTGTATCCTTGCATTCTACAAACCCACATTGTTCCATCTGCTTCAAACGTATGTCTGATACGGGTAAGATTAAGCCATGGTGGTGGATCTGCGTCTTCTGTACTCCATTTGTACGTCAGCTGTGTTCTCGTACTTCCAGTATAACTTTAAAATGTATGTTCCTTTCTCAATGCTTGATCTTTCTTCTGCCAGTACTTCAATTCGTTTGCACCTGCAAACACATTCAAGTGATAATTGAAAGTTTGTATACATTATTGGGACTTTCGGTCGCCAACATGGCGAATAGGGATTTCAGCCGTTAAGCCTCTGGAGTGTTTATGCTTCTGGCTACGGTTTGAAATCGCATTTCCCTCTTTCCCTCGATCTTTCCAGTTGTCACGATGTACTCCAATGCCTCTCTTCGCATCACATGGCCGAAGAAAGCTGTTTGTCTCTTTCTTATTTGTGTTAGTTAGTTAGTCGACAGATCATCCTCATTGCACATCGAACCATTCAGTCCATAAGTGCTCGGATCCCTTCCTCAGCAAATCCCGCAGCGTGTAGCGGCTAACGACGCCAGTTCGTGTTGGTTTATCAATCTTCTTTGGCTTCCTGCGTAGTGTTCTTGTTTGGCCACCCCTCTTTTAATTTGCTGCTCTAGCAGTCTGGCCATTGTTGTAGATTCACAGTCCTCACTTGGTTCTCGCAAAAGTCTCACTTCTCGTAGAGCATTCAGAATGTCAGCCTGGTCTATGGCGCGTCCGCCCTCCACAGTAGCCTCACCTGCCAGCTTGTCAGCCCGCTCATTTCCTTGTACTCCCGCATGCCCTGGCACGAAGATGAAACTAATCTTTGCCAGCCGAGACAGCTCCAGAGGCAGCAACCATTCTCTTCGGATCGACCCCTCCTCTATCCTCTTGATCATGTTCATTGAGTCGCTAAGGAAACATGCCCTAGTGAATGTCTGTGTCTCGAGCCATGTTATTGCTTTACTTACTGCCATGACTTCCATGGTCAGGCTACTTGTGGTTTCAGTGAAAGCACCAGAGTCCTCCTTCACAATTCTCCCTCCGGCCCGAGCTGTAAAGGCCCATGAGCTTCTCACATGTCGGAAGACCGACCCATCTGTGTAGATGACCGCGTCACTGTCTACCGAATTCTCGAAAATCAACGCTTGTACTTCAGCCTCCACAGCAGCCGGATTTTCTTGTCTGCATTTCCTATCTAGTTGGATGCAAACTGAAAAGGATGTGCAGAAGTCTGTTGGCACTTGCACCCACTCCTCGCCAGGTTCTAAGTCCTCAAGTGAACACACCTGTTGAAGAATGTCTTCGGCTTGACCCATCCACGACCGTCCCCTTTTTAACATGCTGCCCTTACCTTCCTAATTTCACTATGCAGTGGATGTTGTGTGTTTGCGTTAACTCTGAGGTAGGCGCGTGCCCTGCAAACTTGTATTCTCTCTTCAATTGTTGGAAAATCAAGAAGGTAGCGCATCGCCCTGCATGCTGTATCTCTTGTACATCCAAGAATAATGCGCATAGCTTCATTCTGTATCCTTTCCATCCTTTCTATCTGCTTATGGCTGAGAGTCAGGATTGCCATTGCATACTCCAAAACAGACATGACCAGCCCCTCGTACAGAAGACATAGATGGCGCTGCTCACAGTTTGCTGCCGCCATCACCCGCATCGCAGCCAAACCCCGCTTGGCCTTTGTTATCACCTGGTCTATGTGCACATTATAAGCAAGGCTTCGATCAAACCGTATCCCTAGGTAATTCATTGCCTGCGTTCTTTCCACCGTCTCTGAACACAGCATTACAGTTGGTGTTGGAGTGTTGACAATATGATTATTCAACGAGAACCAAGTCACTGTTGCCTTTGTTGGGTTGACCATTGCCCCAGCTTCATTACACCAAGTAATTATGCGATTGAGTTCGGTTTGTAGTTCCACAGCAACCTGCTCTCTATCCTTACCCTGACGATACACTAAAACATCATCGGCATACGACAATGTCCTGCCAGGTCCAGTGATCTGCTCACTGGTGATTCTCACTGTGTAGGCGTTGAACAGTACCGGAGATAATGGTGATCCCTGTGGTAGGCCAGGATATATTGTTGTTGGTTCCGAAGTCCAACTGCCACATCTAAAAACTACTTTCCGTTGGAAGAGGGCTGCAGCGATCCAACTAAGGAGGAATGGACTTACTTTTAGTTCAAGAAGCTGAAACATTAAAAAATCCAATGGTACTCTGTTGTATGCGTCCTCAAGATCAATCGCTGCCGCAAAGGTTTCAATACCTGAGTGGAAACCTTCATAGACATCATGGGCAAAGACTGCTGCATTGGTCCAGGTTTCTCTTTTTGGACGGTACCCACCCAGGGTAGGTGGGAAAACACCTTGCCTCTCTAGCTGGCTTGATATCTTCCTTGCAATAACCTTCTCCAGCAGCTTGCCTGTTGTATTCTGCATGGTTATAATTCGCTATCCCTGAATCTTTTTGTGGTCTTTGTCAGGCTTCGGCAAGGGAATCAGATATCTGTGTAACCATTCCTCCTTGATGCTAGCACTCACTATACTGTTGTTGTACATGTCTGCTAGTTTCTCTAGCTCATTGTCAGTACACTTATTGATGTCGTCGTATCTTATGCCATCAGGACCTGGAGCGCTGTTTTTTGATCGTCGAAGTACAGCCTTGATTTCTGTCACTGTCACTGTGTCTTCATCCGAAGTGTTCTGGGCCTTGCATCTGTCTGAGGTGACCTCCTTGGCCAGATTCCGGCCTCCCATGTCTGTCTGGTTGCTATGCTCAAGATAGCGTTCAAAGAGGGCTTTGCCCTTGTCCTCGTCAGTCCTCTGCCAGATGAGGTCAGCACCTTGGAAGTCAGAAATGCTCTTATTCTTGACTAAAACACTCATGCTTTTATGTAGTCGCCAGAACAATTTCAGTGACTTGTCTGTGCTTACTCTTTGACACACCTCTGCCCTTTTTCGCTTTTAACCACCTTGACCAGTTTTTTGAAATAGCTTACTTTTGTGTGCATCTCTCTTTCTAAGTGCATGCAAGGACTAGGATGACCAGCTCTGTTCTTCTTGGCATTTTGCCATCTTCTTACAGCACTACGCTTTTCCACCCAAGCCTTCTCCACCTCGAAATTCCACCACGGTGGCTACTCCCAGCTTTTTTTCCTGCCCTGAAACTTTCTGCGCTTGTCACGTCTTATTTTACTCACCACATCTTGCCCTGTACTGTCATACTGGAAAGTCTTTACCTTTAGCTTGTGCTGCCTGGTTCTGCCTTTCTCCACCAATATGATGCAAGGGTGGTGGTCGCTGCCGTGGTGTCCTAGGACACCCCATCTACACACTGTAGTGAGTGAAGGTGAAACTAGCACCAGATCAATAGCACTGTCCTCATCGCCTGGACGGCTTGCTGTCCTGGTGACACAGCCACTGTTGATACAAACCAGGTCAATGGTTTCAAGTGCAGTCTTGAGCTCCTCCCCCTGAGTATTGCAGGAAATGTTTCCCCATGATCTGCCTTTAGCGTTGAAGTCACCACAGAAAATAACATTTCTCTCGTGGCCTAATATGCCACTTAAGCACTGCCACTTCTGGGCGTCCATACTCCCATTGCGGGCATAAACATTAACCAACACGAATGGTATACTGGAATGAACTCTCAACGCCTGTATTTGTATATCGTCACTGTCCCAACTGGACATGTCTAGCTCTCACGCCACCATGCTGTCGCGAACGAGAATCGCCATTCCCAGATGTCGTCTGTTGTAGAAACATTTGAAGCCGGCAATTCGGAGTAGCTGATAGCCCAGTCTCGTCTCCTGGAGTGCTACAATGTCGTTCCTGTAAACTAGGGTTTCTAAAATAGAGCGCCGTTGTTTTACACTGGCACAGTTCCAATATAGAATACGGATATTCCTGAGTCCTAGACGGTGACACTTGACACTAAAACGTCTCAAACCACCACACTTACCTTGCTTCTTTCTCCCTGCGCGGTTTCCACGCCGCTTCGTTATGTTGACTGCTGACTGCTCGAAGAACACATGTTGTTCCGCCATGTTGAAAAAACGAAACACAGAACCCACACACGCTGCTAAAGATTCACTCAAGGATGGCTTCGCTCGATGCACGAACTCCGTAGCACCCGCGCAGATCTTGAGTAGAAACTCCTGGTTTTACATCCTGGCACACCAATTACACGCAAGAGATGAATAAATCCATCCCCTACGCGAAAAAGTTAACGAACACAAAACAACCCGACCGTCCGTCGCCATCTTTAAACCGGAAAAAATCTGTTGTATTTGCGTCAAGTTTAAGCTGTGCACATGACGAACAATGAATCCATACAGGATCTCATACGAGAATAACAGGTATGATAGAATCGCCGTCCAATTTCGACATTTGTAATCTTTTTCTTTCATCCTTTATCCCCTATTGGGGTATAGGCCCTCAACCAACTCACCCCACGGCATCTTATACTTTTTTAACTATCCCACCCAGCTCCACCCATGTTCTCCCCATATTATTCATTTCGATTTCTACTTCTCTTCTCAGTGTGGTTTAGAATCTTGCTCATTTTGTTCTGTGGATTCCAAACAAAGCTTTTCTTCTTATGCTATTCTCAGGCGTTCTCAATGTACGTCCCGTCCAGCGCTATCGTCTTTTCTTCATCCCTTGACTGACTTGTGTTTGTCTAGTTCTCTATATGAGCTACACATTGGTGATCCTATAATCCCATTTTTTCATTCACTTTTGCGTAGTTACCAATTAGTTAATGTTTGTTGTTTAAGTCTAATCGTTTTAGTTAAAAAAAAAAATAACAATTAAGGAAGCAACCGAAAACCAATTTGGTTTTCGTAAAATCAGCATACATTGCAACATAGATCTGTGAGACCAGGACACTTACTAAACAAGCTGAACAGTTCATACATGCCTTTGCATATACATGTTATAGACGAGTTCTAAGAATATCTTGGATACAGAAAAGAACAAATGCATCCATACTTCAAGAGCTGAATATTGAATAAGGTTGGCTATTAAGGTCGATAAAATAAAGAAACACCCATATGGCTCTGTTTTTCCTGTCATGTGAAAGATTTAATTAAATAGAACTGTTTCTCGATTTTCAGTTGGCAGAAATAAAGAAATTATAGAGAAATGCTTAAAAGCGAAAGAAAATTGGTTAAAGAAGCAGTGCGAGAAAATTGAATTAAATGTTATAAAACAAAAGATACTAAAGATAAGCACAGGCAAATCAGTTAGCGCTCAGGAAGAAATATAAGAGCAAGCACAGAATGTCTGATATCAAAAACAAGAGAGACACTATTGGAAAAAGGTGCTGTAAGAAAGAAATGGAATAAGAATATTAGAGAGCTGCAAAGCCGAGAACGGGAAGTATTAACAGTGGAAGGTAACTTAGAAGGAATATAAATGAAGATGTCACTGGTGTTATAAAAGATATGAAGAAAGGAAAAACCGTCGGTCCATATATAATCAAAATAAAACAATATTAGAAGTACTGAGAGAATTTGAACTAGATATATTAACTAACATGTTGAATGCTATTTACAACAGTGGATATATACCTAGTGATATGATGATCCGGTTAGCGGGGTAGGGGTATAACCTATCAAAGGAGATGTAAGACGGCTCCTTTCCTCCGTTAGTCTACGGGACACCCTTGGGCAAGGTGGAGTACCCGTTTAGCCCCCCGATCAGGGTTACGTGAAGCCATGGAAGCAGGTGGTGGATTGAGTGTGAGAGCAGCCGACAGATTGTTGTTGGTTATGGTCTTGCACTCTGCGGCGATAGGCAGATGATCTCATCAGTAGAGACAATGGCTATGGCCACCGACTAGTACAGTCACTGCCCAGAAGGAAAGCAACGGCAAACTACCTTCTGCAAAACTTGCCAAGAAACCATAGCAACCATGAAAGAAAACATAATAAGAAAGAGATCTGGTGGCGAGATCCCAAGGCCAGGCAGATCAGATAACACTGGGGAAGAGTGTGACGCAGGGACCAGTACTAGTAATCGTGATGACGGAGTTAATCCTGACTGTGTTACCAAGGAAATCCCCTGTGTCAGACTAAGAAACAGAGTGAGAATGGCAACGTGGAATGTGAGAAGTTTGTATGAGGGAAAGCTTAAAGTAGTGTGTGATGAGATTGAGAGGTTAAACATTCACATTTTAGGAATTAGTGAACATCGCTGGAGCGGCAAGGGACATTTTACAACTGAAAATGGAAGTATTTTCATGTATTCTGGTAGAGATTGTGACAAGACCGCCGGGGCTTGGACTGGTTTGCCACGATAGATACTATCCCCTGCCTTTGCTCCAACCACCTCAATAGCACTCTACATCTACCAGGCCCCACACAAGCCGGGACAGCTTAACCTTCCCTCCCTCACCTAGGGTTCCAAACCCCAAGGGGGCTCGGACCAGACACCAGTCATATCACTGCACAAAGTCATAGCTAAGAGAACAAAAATTTAATTCTGAACTACGTCAACCACAACACAGAGAAGGATGGCTGAAAGCCAGACTAGAAGAACTATGTACAAGATCAAAGACGCAGATGAGTATTCATCATGGAGGCGGACGATAGCTCGTGCGGTTGTCCAGTCGTGGTAGCGACTCACCCAGGCTCCTCCAGTGGACTGGAACTCCAAGGTCTGCTGCCTCTCCAAAGTTCCCTCTTCACCCAGAGAACCAAGCAAGGGCTGATCAAGCGCCGTACCACTGCCTGACGGACACTGCACTGATGAACAAGGATCCTTCCTTGCTGTCGTACTATTTCCCTCGTCACACTCTTGATGAAGTCTGGGCCGACCCTAGAACATTAGCGGTCTCCCACTTGCAGAAACAATACATGTAGCACCGTCTCAAAATACACAAGAGCCAGGTCACTCTTCTATCTCATCAGTGACCCACACACTGATATGTCACTTACATAATAAGCGGTTGCTCCACACGAACACACAATGTCACTGGTAAAGTCTATCAGGTGACTAAACACTTCACCTTAGTTCCATGTCCTTGGACAATAGATCTTCACACAGTATTATGTACCTACCCTGATCCATGGGTAGTAATCACAACCTAGCACACACTGTCAACAGTTCATCACGTTGGCATGAGGTAGCTCCCTACCGTCACAAACATTGTCAACAGTTCATAACGTTGGCATGAGGTAACTCCCTACCTTCACAACCATGTCACTCAGGTGTTTCCACCAATGTTGTAATCAATGTCCTAGTTCACTGGACCACATGTTGGCTTCATAAAGGTAACCAATGTAAAAACACTATGTAAGCATCAACTGATACATGGTGTCCCATAACCCAGCCGGGCCAGAAGCATATAACACAGGTCATGGCGACCGGTAACAATGATCACTCTGCACAACTTGAAAGGTCACTACCTTGCAATTACCAAGGTTTACACAGAGACTGAATGTCACCAGTGCTTCACTGGCTTGAATCACCAGACGTTTCAGTGTTGGATCCTCTCAGGATCGGATGACACTCGTCGGACTCTTGACGGAGGTCCTAACCTAGACCTACCGACTTATTCAGCACTCAGCTCCTTCCAACATTGATCTCGCAGAATCAGACAACCACTCCCAGTATGGCCTCAATCAACTTCTGGATAGGCACTGGAATGAGTGGGCCCATAGAGCTCATGGTGCAGCTCTCGAATCTTCTTCTGTATAGTAATAACAGATCCTGAAACACGGAGAGGTTGGTGTGAGTACTCAACTACAACAAAGACTACCAGCATCTCCACCCTGTCACCTGCCTCTCAGACATTCCTCATGTCTACCAACATGAGTATGAAATCATCACATCATAGATCTACCTAGTCACTATAATATATAGGCATAATGATGGTAGAAAAAGCAATAGCACACCTGTTCAGTCAAGTAACACTTCTGGGCTACATATAACCCCTAGCACCAGAGTCGACTGTATGACTCTGTCAAGCATCCTTCGCCTGGTGCCAGTCCAATCCGGTTTCATCTCCCATCCTCAATCAACATATACACTTACTTTCCTTTCAGTGTAGGGATTACTGTATCGAGAAGGTGTCCAGCCGGACATCTCCTTCCTGACAGACTCATCAATTCATCAATCCCTTCACCCATGGACTGATGAATTACACACATTAATAACTATATGTCCATAATGAATTATACTCCTGATAATTCATTACTATAGCATTAACTAAGGAGAACTCAGGACTTGTTACACTTAAATAGCAAAATCATATCACAGCCATAGTGTCAGGTCTGGGATCCCTGCCCCAGATCCTGAGTTGCCCTCTTATTCACTGACTATCTTTCAGGTCAGTCATCCCTGTGCCGGTCGAGCACAGCTGTGGTGGCCATCCACCACTACACTTTCCCACAGCTACTGTGGGTCTCGTGTACCTTGTCCCGTGACGACTTAAGTCACGTCATCCAATGTAGCAAACCTCCAGACTCCACTACCAAACTCTGGCTCCACCTTTTTTTTTTTTTTTTTTTGGGGGGGGGGGGGGTTATGCCCCTCCCAACTACTACCTCACGGCAGTACTCCAAGTACTCCATGAACCGAGTCAGGGTTCCAGAAGAGTAGAATATTAGAGACAGAAACGGTTAGGTTCAAACCTCGATCTATCTAGACACCTCGGCCTCGAATTACGGAGTGCCGCATCACCCTCGATCGGGTATGTTCACTCATCGGATATGCACGATTGCATTGGGTCGGACCTAGTACCGATCGGATTGGGGTACCGGCCTACCTCCCGCTGCCTAGACAAACGTAAGATGGAACACGCACGGTCATCCTGGCGGACGGACAGGACAACAAGCAGTCACAATAGTATCATGAGTACTTCTTATCAATTGGTATCCTACCGATGCAACGCCATTCGGCTTACGCGGAATAACACTGCTATCTGCATACAGCAAATACACCACTGCTGATTTCACCTTGATTCCTCGAAACATCACCATCACTGATAGAACAAGTACGTTACCATTCTAATGTCACGAAGCACATTACACATTTCTAATAATAAGCTATACCTTATCATTTACAGCGTCTAGCATGTTGATGTCATGACGGACAAACTGTCGCCTTGCCTGCGTAATGAATAAACCAAACCCGTAACTGCTACACACTGTAACGCACATCGT
Organism: Cepaea hortensis; assembly: GCA_963921405.1. Classification (NCBI taxonomy): domain Eukaryota; kingdom Metazoa; phylum Mollusca; class Gastropoda; order Stylommatophora; family Helicidae; genus Cepaea; species Cepaea hortensis. The sequence goes on along the minus strand of OY992876.1, from coordinate 459,462,527 downwards.
TCGGCCTATTTTATTTACACACCACTCGCTGTGGAATACGGCTTGTTCCGTCAGGTAACACATTACATTGCTGATCGATAAAGCCTACTTAAAAATGCAAACCGCCAACTGTAACGGATAACGCTACGCGACAACTCAATTTTACGACGGCAATTAATTCATTCCGGGAATCAGCACGGCATCACGACAACAATTAAATAATAGAATAAGTACTCAACTAACCTGTGATTGAAGAATCACAACCTTGACTGTAGATGTCCGCACTGGCCGCGAATATTGACATCACAATTATAACAGCCTCTTGGCTGCGATCTGTCTACGCTGAGGTTTGGTGGGCGACTGCTCACGACAAAGTCAGTGCGCCTTCCCCTCGCCTACACGGGCCGCGTGACTTTCATGATACATGAAGAAAACCAGAGTCACGATGGGTTCCTCCAACCCGTGCTGCACAACGCACTCGTGAACTTAGAGATCAAAACCACGTACGCACTTGGGGGAACATTCTAGATTCTTCTATAAATAACTAGAATAGCTCCGCCCCCGCACTACTTTTCTAGGGAACTCCCCTATTAATTGACATTAAATTAAAGGGAGACCAACGCATGGCACTCCCTTCAAAGGGCTATTATGCAGAGATCTTACGATATTTATCCGTTTCGTCACATAGGCCCCCACTTAAGATGGTCGACCCGGTCGAACTCACTAGACAAAGATCGGTCTGAACTCTGAACCTCTACTCTATCAAGATTGGATTCCCAGGAAAAGACGTTCCATAACATTCACTTTCCCTGCGGAGATCCACCAGAATGGTATGGATGCTGAATCACCAACCACCGCCTCAAACCTACGTTATCTCCAGCGATTAGGCCCGAAACGTAACGGCCTGGTGATTGGCTTACAGGATCTGTCTACACTGGACCGTTCCGCATCCACCTGTTGCAGGCCATCGGTTACTTTACTGAAGGTTCGTTCGTCCCTTCCGACAATAGGATTTTTCCTATCCCGACTAGGCATCTCCTTCGTGGACTGTTCGCGGATGTCGACCGAAATGAATGGTCGCTTACTCCAGGTTCGTCTGGAGTACCCTTGCTCCTGTCTTCTCTCCCGCGAGTAAGGACAGTGAGCCTGTCGGCGTATCGAGTCACCCGACGATCCCGTCGTGCCAGATGTGACTTCGCCTGTCCGACCTCGATTCCCAGTGTGCTTAACACCATGGGCCTCTTCCCGACGGAGCCTGTTCGCCCTATCTACGGTTGAACGCTCAGGAGACCGCAGACCCTCCCCACAGGATGTACTGCGTAGGACTGAGTCTTCCTCGCCCTCGTCTGGACCCAGAACCGACTCTAGCGCGATGGTAGTCGCACTATCTGGTGGAGAAACTACCTCGGACCTCTCCAAATTCTGAAGGAGAGTACAATGGAACTTTCGCAATTCCCCGCGGACCTTCACCTCATACGTGGATCGGGACATTATCCGCTCCACAGGAAAAGGGCCCTGCCATCCGAGTTCGAATTCCGCCCCCTCGATTGGGAGAAGCGCGAGAACCCTATCTCCAATCTGCAGCGATAAACCGTTTTTGGTCTTGTGCTTTGGTGCTGCCAGACAACACGTTGGGCACGACCGGATATATCTCCGCACGTCGCCTGTCATTCCAGGCCAGTGGTAGTGGCTGGAAAGACACTGGACTGTTGTCCCCACATCCTTATGTCCGGTTAAGGATAAGGTATGCACTCTATGTATCAAGCGGGATCTGTAGTCAGTAGGGACTACCATCTGACCGTACTGGCTATCCCCTTGCCCGGCTCTACGATAAAGCAACCGGTTTTCTACATAGAACTGACCCGGAGTTGGCGGGACAGAACTTTGGGACACCTCCAGTAAGTAAGGACGCAAAGTCGGGTCCCTACTTTGAGCACTGCTCACTAACCTCGCAAGAGAATGGTCTATTTCCTTACCACACTGCCTTTTTCCATCCTTAGCCCTGGCCTGCCTAGCGCTCACTAGACAATGTTCCCTGGGGTCCCCCAGGAATACATGCGGACGACCGAGGATCAAAGGGTAAATAGGATCAGGCAGCACAGCCGCCTGGATGCTACCCGTAACGTACCTGCACCGAATGTCAATCCGAGCAATCGGCAAGTCCATAGCTACGGAGCTCCTCATGGCCAGCTGAAATTCTCTTGTCTCGCCGGTGAGCTGCCCTGGGCTCACAAGGTGGGATGAGATTACAGCTTCAAACTGCAATCCTGTATCGTATAGACATTCCACCTGCTTCCCATTCACCTCTATCGTTTCGATCACAGGTGATTTCTTAGACTTTGGTTTCTCCCGACCCTTAGGTGTGGTCTCGCTAGGTCTACCTCTAGTAGAGGCGAGACACGCAAAGTGCAAGTCCGTTGGCTTCCTCTGACATTCTACAGTATTATGGGAAGGAGACTTACAGTGCTTACACCACCTCTTACTCCACTTCCGTTTTGGGGAGGCGAGAGGGCTTTGCTTATCGGGTTTCTTACCAGAGTCTTTTACCACAGGATCTGCTACATTGGATGATTCTTTGGGACCCTTGGTCTTGGGCTTCTGATCAAGCCCCTTCTGCCTTTTCTGTGAAACAGTCTGACTGGAATCCCCAGTCTCACCATAGACTTCCACATACCTTTCAGCTAACTTATTTACTATGTCTAGCCTTTCCGCCCCATTTTCCCCTAAGAAATTCCTTAAAGGCTTGGACATCTGCATTTTCATTTGATCCACCACCATCAACTCTCTCAGACTCTCATAATCCTCTTTGAAATTGGCCAACGCCATCCACTTCAACAGGTATGAGTTCAACCTCACACTATAGGCCGAGAACATCTCACCTGGTTCTCTCTTGGAAGTTCTGAACCTCCGCCTGTAAGCATGGGCTGTCATTTCGAATCTTTTCAAAAGAGCCGATTTCAGGGTTGGATAATCATTTTCCATCCCTGGGGGAAGACGCGCATACACTTCGTACGCGGTGCCACGGAGTCCTTGTGAAAGCTTAAGATTCCAACGCTCAGGCTCTAAACCCATAGCTTTACACATTGCCTCGAACTTCTCTAAGAATTGATCTATCTTCTCATGGTCCGGTTCAAATGGTGGAAACGGCCATTTCATAGCATGGTAAGCTGGTCTGCTGGCTACTGATGAGCTAGGTAAAGCTACTCCACCTACTGCTCCCTCAGACTCACCAACCGATTTAGCCTCTACCTCAAGTTGCTTCATACGGAACTCATGTTCCATTTCCAACTTCCTAGCATCTAATTTCTTAGACTCTAGGTCAGCTGCCAGTTTTTGTGCCTGTTGGTCTGCCACCAACTTTTGCTCTTCAAGTGCTACCTTTCGAGCTTCCAGCTCAATTTCTGACTTTCTTCTCTCCCTCTCTTCTGCTCTGAAGTCTCTCTCTACTTCCAGTACATAGGCTTTAAACTCCTCACCTTCCAATCCCATCTCAGTTGCAGATGCCCGCACCTTAGCTAAATCTAAAGTACGAGTAGCCATGCTTAGTGTAACTTAGTATCAGTATAGATATGCAATACCCAATCACAATGCTAACTGTACTCCAACCAACACTGTAACTATGTATCTATACTAACTTAACTAAATGTCTGTCCACGTCGAAGAGAAAGGTATCAGTAGCCCTACTCGTCAAGTAGACAATAGGTATAGGACAGATGACACTATAACCTATTCCTACGAGATGTCAGAACAAAGAGAAGATCCCGGACGGGCCCCCACTCTATCTTGTGACAAGACCGCCGGGGCTTGGACTGGTTTGCCACGATAGATACTATCCCCTGCCTTTGCTCCAACCACCTCAATAGCACTCTACATCTACCAGGCCCCACACAAGCCGGGACAGCTTAACCTTCCCTCCCTCACCTAGGGTTCCAAACCCCAAGGGGGCTCGGACCAGACACCAGTCATATCACTGCACAAAGTCATAGCTAAGAGAACAAAAATTTAATTCTGAACTACGTCAACCACAACACAGAGAAGGATGGCTGAAAGCCAGACTAGAAGAACTATGTACAAGATCAAAGACGCAGATGAGTATTCATCATGGAGGCGGACGATAGCTCGTGCGGTTGTCCAGTCGTGGTAGCGACTCACCCAGGCTCCTCCAGTGGACTGGAACTCCAAGGTCTGCTGCCTCTCCAAAGTTCCCTCTTCACCCAGAGAACCAAGCAAGGGCTGATCAAGCGCCGTACCACTGCCTGACGGACACTGCACTGATGAACAAGGATCCTTCCTTGCTGTCGTACTATTTCCCTCGTCACACTCTTGATGAAGTCTGGGCCGACCCTAGAACATTAGCGGTCTCCCACTTGCAGAAACAATACATGTAGCACCGTCTCAAAATACACAAGAGCCAGGTCACTCTTCTATCTCATCAGTGACCCACACACTGATATGTCACTTACATAATAAGCGGTTGCTCCACACGAACACACAATGTCACTGGTAAAGTCTATCAGGTGACTAAACACTTCACCTTAGTTCCATGTCCTTGGACAATAGATCTTCACACAGTATTATGTACCTACCCTGATCCATGGGTAGTAATCACAACCTAGCACACACTGTCAACAGTTCATCACGTTGGCATGAGGTAGCTCCCTACCGTCACAAACATTGTCAACAGTTCATAACGTTGGCATGAGGTAACTCCCTACCTTCACAACCATGTCACTCAGGTGTTTCCACCAATGTTGTAATCAATGTCCTAGTTCACTGGACCACATGTTGGCTTCATAAAGGTAACCAATGTAAAAACACTATGTAAGCATCAACTGATACATGGTGTCCCATAACCCAGCCGGGCCAGAAGCATATAACACAGGTCATGGCGACCGGTAACAATGATCACTCTGCACAACTTGAAAGGTCACTACCTTGCAATTACCAAGGTTTACACAGAGACTGAATGTCACCAGTGCTTCACTGGCTTGAATCACCAGACGTTTCAGTGTTGGATCCTCTCAGGATCGGATGACACTCGTCGGACTCTTGACGGAGGTCCTAACCTAGACCTACCGACTTATTCAGCACTCAGCTCCTTCCAACATTGATCTCGCAGAATCAGACAACCACTCCCAGTATGGCCTCAATCAACTTCTGGATAGGCACTGGAATGAGTGGGCCCATAGAGCTCATGGTGCAGCTCTCGAATCTTCTTCTGTATAGTAATAACAGATCCTGAAACACGGAGAGGTTGGTGTGAGTACTCAACTACAACAAAGACTACCAGCATCTCCACCCTGTCACCTGCCTCTCAGACATTCCTCATGTCTACCAACATGAGTATGAAATCATCACATCATAGATCTACCTAGTCACTATAATATATAGGCATAATGATGGTAGAAAAAGCAATAGCACACCTGTTCAGTCAAGTAACACTTCTGGGCTACATATAACCCCTAGCACCAGAGTCGACTGTATGACTCTGTCAAGCATCCTTCGCCTGGTGCCAGTCCAATCCGGTTTCATCTCCCATCCTCAATCAACATATACACTTACTTTCCTTTCAGTGTAGGGATTACTGTATCGAGAAGGTGTCCAGCCGGACATCTCCTTCCTGACAGACTCATCAATTCATCAATCCCTTCACCCATGGACTGATGAATTACACACATTAATAACTATATGTCCATAATGAATTATACTCCTGATAATTCATTACTATAGCATTAACTAAGGAGAACTCAGGACTTGTTACACTTAAATAGCAAAATCATATCACAGCCATAGTGTCAGGTCTGGGATCCCTGCCCCAGATCCTGAGTTGCCCTCTTATTCACTGACTATCTTTCAGGTCAGTCATCCCTGTGCCGGTCGAGCACAGCTGTGGTGGCCATCCACCACTACACTTTCCCACAGCTACTGTGGGTCTCGTGTACCTTGTCCCGTGACGACTTAAGTCACGTCATCCAATGTAGCAAACCTCCAGACTCCACTACCAAACTCTGGCTCCACCTTTTTTTTTTTTTTTTTTTTGGGGGGGGGGGGGGTTATGCCCCTCCCAACTACTACCTCACGGCAGTACTCCAAGTACTCCATGAACCGAGTCAGGGTTCCAGAAGAGTAGAATATTAGAGACAGAAACGGTTAGGTTCAAACCTCGATCTATCTAGACACCTCGGCCTCGAATTACGGAGTGCCGCATCACCCTCGATCGGGTATGTTCACTCATCGGATATGCACGATTGCATTGGGTCGGACCTAGTACCGATCGGATTGGGGTACCGGCCTACCTCCCGCTGCCTAGACAAACGTAAGATGGAACACGCACGGTCATCCTGGCGGACGGACAGGACAACAAGCAGTCACAATAGTATCATGAGTACTTCTTATCAATTGGTATCCTACCGATGCAACGCCATTCGGCTTACGCGGAATAACACTGCTATCTGCATACAGCAAATACACCACTGCTGATTTCACCTTGATTCCTCGAAACATCACCATCACTGATAGAACAAGTACGTTACCATTCTAATGTCACGAAGCACATTACACATTTCTAATAATAAGCTATACCTTATCATTTACAGCGTCTAGCATGTTGATGTCATGACGGACAAACTGTCGCCTTGCCTGCGTAATGAATAAACCAAACCCGTAACTGCTACACACTGTAACGCACATCGTTCGGCCTATTTTATTTACACACCACTCGCTGTGGAATACGGCTTGTTCCGTCAGGTAACACATTACATTGCTGATCGATAAAGCCTACTTAAAAATGCAAACCGCCAACTGTAACGGATAACGCTACGCGACAACTCAATTTTACGACGGCAATTAATTCATTCCGGGAATCAGCACGGCATCACGACAACAATTAAATAATAGAATAAGTACTCAACTAACCTGTGATTGAAGAATCACAACCTTGACTGTAGATGTCCGCACTGGCCGCGAATATTGACATCACAATTATAACAGCCTCTTGGCTGCGATCTGTCTACGCTGAGGTTTGGTGGGCGACTGCTCACGACAAAGTCAGTGCGCCTTCCCCTCGCCTACACGGGCCGCGTGACTTTCATGATACATGAAGAAAACCAGAGTCACGATGGGTTCCTCCAACCCGTGCTGCACAACGCACTCGTGAACTTAGAGATCAAAACCACGTACGCACTTGGGGGAACATTCTAGATTCTTCTATAAATAACTAGAATAGCTCCGCCCCCGCACTACTTTTCTAGGGAACTCCCCTATTAATTGACATTAAATTAAAGGGAGACCAACGCATGGCACTCCCTTCAAAGGGCTATTATGCAGAGATCTTACGATATTTATCCGTTTCGTCACAGAGATGTCGGAGGTCAGAGTGGAGTGGCATTTTGTTTAGATAAGACAACTGCAAAAGCTTTAATGGGATATAATCCAGTTAGTGATAGAATCCTCACTATTAGACTTAAAGGCCGTCCAAAAAACACAACTCTCATACAGATATATGCACCTACTTCAACAGCAGAGGAGGACGAAATTGAAGATTTTTACAACACACTACAAGACACATTAAATAAGATTGGTCATAATGATATAGCAATAATAATGGGGGATTTTAATGCTAAAGTAGGTGCAGGAAGAGCTGAAAATGAGAGACACGTTTTAGGAAAATTTGGATTAGGAAATAGAAATGATGCAGGTGACAAATTAATTGAATTTTGCACAGAAAATGAGTTAACGACAGCCAACACACATTTTAAACAACATCCAAGAAGACTCTTCACATGGAAGTCTCGAGACAGTTTTACCAAAAATCAGATAGATTATATTTTAATACAAAGAAGATGGAGATCAAGCATAACATCTGCGAAAACCCTACGAAGTGCAGACTGTGATACAGATCATCAGTTATTAGAAGCAGATCTGAAATTAAAACTCAAAAAGCTTACCCGAGGACCAAGGCCACTTCGTTTTGATCTCACAAAAATACCGGACGCATACAACATAGAAGTTAAGAATCGCTTTGGGGTCTTGATGTCTGTACAAGAAGAAATGACACCTGATGAACTGGCAGTACAAGCTAGAGATATCTTGATAACTGCAGCAAAAGATTTCATTCCGACCAAGAAAAAGCAACTTAAGCCATGGATTATATCAGACACGTTAGAATTAATAAAACAACGAAGGGAGCTGAAACAGAAAGGAGATGAATCCGATGGCAGGATGAAGTATAAATCTTTAACTCTAGAAATAAGAAAGAACACAAGAAAGGACAAAAATCAATATATACAAGATTGCTGTACCAGAATAGAGCAATATCATAAGGCAGGAAGAGATTATGAAATGTTCAAGGAAATGAAGTTATTGACAAGAAATGTTCAACCTCAATTGAATGTTATCTGTGACAAGATGGGAAATACCTTAACAGAATCTAGACAAATTCTAGAAAGATGGCAGGAGTACTGCAGTGGAGTGTATGATATGAGTGACAGTGAGGATATGAATGAGATACATGAGCCAATGACAGCAGAGACAGAACCTGAACCCTCATTAGATGAAATTGCTTGGGCTATAAAGAACTTGAAGAATGGTAAATCACCTGGATGTGATGAGATACCAGCTGAACTAATTAAAGCAGGAGGAGAAGAAAGCATACACATATATCATGCATTATGTACAAAGATTTGGAAATATGGTATATGGCCAAAAGATTGGAAGAGAACTATCTTCATTCCAATACCAAAAAAGGGCAACCTGAAATTATGCACCAACTATAGAACTGTTGCCCTGATAAGTCATGCAAGTAAAATTCTACTAAAAGTCATAATGCGAAGACTTAGTAAGAAAATGGAAGAAGAGATTAACGTAGTTCAAGCTGGATTTAGACAAGGAAGAGGATCAAGAGATCACATATTCAACATGCGTTTAATAATAGAGAAGTGCAGAGAATTTAATGTAAACCTATTCTCATGTTTTGTGGATTATTCAAAGGCATTTGACTGTGTACAGCATCAGAAACTTTGGGAAATCATGAGGAATATGGGCTTTCCTTCACATGTAGTACATCTCATAAAAATGCTATATCTAGACCAACAAGCAGCAGTTAGAATAGATGGCGAGACATCAGATTGGTTTTACATCAAGCAAGGAGTCCGTCAAGGCTGCGTGCTGTCACCCTATTTGTTTAACCTGTATGCCAAAAATATAATGAGAAATGTAAGAGATGATATAAACAGGGTATGATGCCCTAAATATCGGCGGTCATGACATACCAGAGATTCGATATGCTGATGATACAGTATTACTATCCACAACACAGAATGACATAGAAAACCTAATAGCCTCAACACAAATGAATAGTGAAAATCACAACTTATATCTTAACATAGCAAAAACTAAGATAATGCATACAGATAAAACTACTATGGAGAAAGAAATATACATTAATGGGAGAAAATTGGAGGTGGTGGAAAATTTTGAATATCTTGGGTCATTGATTACGAATAATGGTGACACAATGAAAGAAATTAAACGGCGACTATCCATTGCTCTTCAAAGACTAAAACAGATGAATAAATTATGGTGTGGGACAGACAGAACTACAAAAATTAGATTTTTAAGAGCATGCATCTTTCCCATTGCAACATACGCCTGTGAGCCATGGACACTTACTAAACAAGCTGAACAGCGCATACATGCCTTTGAATATAAATGTTATAGACGAGTTCTAAGAATATCTTGGGTAAAGAAAAGAACAAATGCATCCATACTTCAAGAGTTGAATATTGAGGAGGGATGGCTATTAAAGACGATAAAACAAAGAAAATTGAAGTATTTTGGTCACTTGAAACGTCGCGACAGTTTGGAGAGAACAATAATGGAAGGGTATATGCCTGGGAAGAGAGGAAGAGGAAGGCCAAAGAGAAGATGGGTGCAGGATGTGGCGGATGATCTCCAGATGGGTGTATCAGACGCGGGACATCTTGCTTGTGATCGAAAAGTTTTCCGGAAGGTTGTTATGGGTGCGAGGTTCTGCAAAGGACATGCTACTGAATGAATGAATGAATGATATGATGATATCTGTATTTACAGTTTTACCACAAAAACCAGGAGCAATTGAATGCGAAGATTTTCACACAATTAATCTCATAAATCATGTAACTAATCATCTGCTAAGAATTATAATGAGAAGAAAAAGAAATAAGAAAATTCGGTAAAGTACGAGTACAAGTTACAAATAAAGTACAAATAATGTAAAAAAAAAAAAAAAATAGTACAAATACTGCAATAAACATTACGAACAGAGGTTGTGCGTTACAAATTATACCAAGGCATTTGATAAAGTGAAACACGACAAAATAATAAAATTTTTCAAGGGATTAATATTGATGGGAAAGATCTCAGAATAATAAAGAATAATTACAGGAGACGTAATAATAATTAAAATGGGAAATAAAGACGACAATTAAGAACCAATAAAGCAAGGATTAAGAAATGTATGCATCTTCCAGTGTGATCTCTTCTCTTTCTATTGTGAAGTATTAGCTTATAATAACGAGAGAGATCAAAGAGAGGCCAGGGATACAAGTTTAAGGTTGAAATCTACGCTATACGGTTGAAACATTATTTATAGCTGAAAAGGCAAAAATAATACACCGTTTGGACAGTGTAATAACAGAGAATGTTAAAAACAATAATGTTTATCCCACTGTCTGATAAGATCATGTCTTACTCTGTCTCGGACAGTTAGGTTGGCAGCTCTTCTCAAGCGTCTCATCTGGCAGTATAAAGCATGACAAAAGCAAATAATTTCTCACCCTACGCAGATTTAAAACGAAGAGTACGGCAGGGGCTTGTTATGTCACCTAGTCATGTCAGCGTAGAAGTAAGCAGTATGTAGAGGTCGTTTTTGTATGCCTTAAATCAAAATGGGAATATGGTGCCAGGCCCATAATTGTATAGACCAAATGGCACTCAGAGGTGATTTGATCAATATCAGACAGATCGCCTTCACTCGGGGGTTATTTGATCAGTATCAGACAGTCTGCCTTTACTCAGGGTTGATCTGATCAGCATCAGACAGACTGCCTTTATTCAGTGGTGATTTGATCAGTATCAGACTGCCTTCACTCAGAGGTGATTTGATCAGCGTCAGACAGGCTGACTTCACTCAGGGGTGATTTGATCAGTATCAGACAGACTGCCTTCACTCGCGGATGATGTTCTCAATATCAGACAGACCGCCTCCACTCAGGGGTCAATGTTAGACAGACAGCTTTCACTCGGTGGTGATTTGATTAATATAAGACAAAGTTCCTTCACTCAGGGCGTTATTTAATCAATGTCAGACAGACCGCCTTCACCCAGGAGTAATTTGATCAATGTTGGTCAGACCCCCTTCACTCAGGGGTCAATGTTAGACAGACTGCCTTTACTCAGGGGTGATTTTATCAATATCAGACAGATCGTCTTCACACAGGGGTGATTTGATCAGTATCAGACAGACCACCTTCACTCAGGTGTGATTTGTTCAATATCAGACCGATTGCTTTCACGTGACTGATGGGTAAACATCTAACTACTACACTGCTGTGGGTCCCCATTATGGAAAGAAAGACCACTTTGAAAGGAACGTAAGACTGTGTGGCTGGGGCTGGTTTCTTATAGCACTCATCAAGCCATGGTCTGATATGACTGAAGGGGACTAGTGTATCGCGTTGTGGTCCCATCAATGCTGAGTTGTATACTCAAGTCAAAGTGCATCATTCTAACTTGGACTCGTGTATTCTTCTGACTTAACGCACTCGCATCCGTCCCTTTTAGTTGGCAGAACGGTAAACCGGACAGGCAATCTGGCATGCTGTTTGGCTGTCAAATTAAAGATCTGACAAAAACTGGCTGCAGGAACACGGCTTCTAGAGCAAAAACACCACGAACTAAAAATATGGCAGTTTTCAAATTGAGCCGAATGCTCGCATAAAATCAAACTCTATTAACGTAGGTCAACGGCTATGGTTTCAGGAAAATGTCCACATGGAATAATTTCCGTTGTCTCTGTTTACTTTCTTGGTTTTCTTTATGGTGTGCTACTCGGATTGCTGTTGTTTTATTTAGATGCATGCTATTGTTTTCTCTCAGACCCTTGCGTTTCGGTTATTACTTTTATTTCGTCCACCTGAGCGTTCTCTCTCTCTCTCTCTCTCTCTCTCTCTCTCTCTCTCTCTCTCTCTCTCTCTCTCTCTCTCTCTCTCTCTCTCTCTCTTCTGTATTTTCTTTCTGCCTGTTATTCCCAAAATGAAGAATAAGAATAACACTGTCAACAATATCACACCGACTCGCCCTATTCTCTGTTGCCTATTCTCTTTCCTTCCATGACCTTCCTGTGACATTAATCTCGTCTTCCTAGTCTTCTAAGTCTCTCTTCTCCTTATATTTCTTTAACCTGGTCAGCGATGTCCTGTAAAGGATATGCGGAGAGAAAAAGTCCTCCTGGGCTCTTTAAAGAGCATTGACAAACTACTGAAAACGTAAAAGTATCTAGAAAATTACAGTCAGCACAAGTGGAGTTGATTGCAACATCCTTTAAAGGACTAACTTGTGTTGATACATGAAGAAAATAATACAATTTGTAATGTTAGCATTTGCTGTGTGTTTTTGCAGAACGTCATGCATCGATTCAGAGATCGCGGGTTGTGAGCATTCGCTGGATCTTTTCTCCAAGATACTCTGGTGTAGTTGGAAATGAACAGGCTGGTGCTGCATCTATATGTGGTGATTTGATGCATGATAAGGAATGTGTGGTGAAGGTCCTCTGTGAGCATGTGAATAGTGCAGAAGAAGAGGTAAACTATCATAGTCTAGAGGGAATGTGGCAGCAAGGCGTGGTCGACAGTCATCCCTCAGAGGTAAAGCAAGACGGACATATAATCAGATTGCAACGGGCACCATTAGTATTTGAACACTTCGCTGGCTGTTGAAGATGAGGACTGTGCGCTTAAGGGAATGCCCCGAGTGCAATGATGTAGATGATTGACACAACTTAACTCTGTTTTTCCAGATTCAATCTTGTCCACATTTACTGATTTGTTTATTAGTTCGCTTCATTAGCTCCGTTTTCGCTTTTATGACACTCAGAGTAGATCTTCTACTTTTTACATCTCTCCGCCATTGTTTGTAGCGTGAACTGCGTGTTCAGAATAATGGCGGGGGGCCTATCGCAGAATTGACTGGATTGCCTTATGCAGTAATGATTTTCTGATTTTCTTATGACTGCCGCTTCCATCGATGATAAACCGTATTTTTCGTGGAGGACTTCAGTGTTAGCATTCTGGCGGCGGCATTATGTACAGTGTACATGTGCGGGCTGTTGGTTTGTCGAGACTCCTGTCTGTTCCACTTTTCACATGGAGAAGTGTGGAGCATTTTGTGTGATATTCACTGGCACAGGTACAGAACATAATGAGGTCGACAAGTTTTCGTGAAATGGAAACCTCGACTAATGACTAAAGGCTAAAGATCTTCTAATCTACACATACAACAAACATCGAATGTTCAAAGTGTGCTTGTTATTGTTTTGCTGGTGTGTTGCCTCGGCGTTGGCGTTACACTGGTTACCTCATCCCCTAGATAACTTAGCTGCACAATTCAACCAATTATGAACAGCTTTACAAAGGTTGCCTTGGCGAAGGTGTTACGGACGAAATTCGTAATCCCGCATACCCGCTTTCGAAACACATATGTGAACGATTTGGAAGCAGACGATCTTACGTTGGTTTTTACTGAAATGGTAAGGATGCCGGTCGTTCAGAAAGCAATGCCAAACTACTGAACGTAAATTTGCCCAGGAAACACGAGCAGCAAAAGCTGAGGTTGACTGGTTGACTGGTACGCCCTGTAAAGGATATGCCACAACTTACAAAGAGCTTGGTGTGAATTTGTTCACGATCTATGTTCATTGGGAGATGAAACGTAGAAGAAGAAGTCATGGCATTTATGGTTCTCAATAAGGCAAGGAGCTAGACAGTATATGCCTGATGGTGGTCTTAGTTTAGTTCATCCATCCATTCATTCATTCATTCATTCATTCATTCATTCATTCATTCATTCATTCATTCAGTAGCATGTCCTTTGCAGAACCTCGCTCCCACAACAACATTCCGGAAAACCTCTCAGTCATAAGCAAGATGTCCCGCGTCTGATACACCCATCTGGAGATCATCCGCCATATTCTGCACCCATCTTCTCTTTGGTCTTCCTCTTCCTCTCTTCCCAGGCAAAAAACAGAAATATATGTTAATGAGGAAAAATTGGAGGTGGTGGAAAATTTTGAAAATCTTGGGTCATTGATTACCAGCAACGGTGACACAATGAAAGAAATTAAACGACGACTATCAATTGCTCTTCAAAGACTAAAACAACTGAATAAATTATGGAATGGGACAGACAGAACTACAAAAATTAGCTGTTTAGTTCACTTCCACATATTTTCTTGCCTGTGTTTGCTTTGATGTCTCTTTCTGTCCTTTCAGTTGAAATACGTTAATATATGTATTATTTCTAGCACTATTGTTTGGTACCCAGCTGCTTAAGCCGATTAAAGTGTCCATATGTTTTATCTCTATCCTTCTAGGACAAACGTGACAAGTAATTCCCCACATGAGACTAATTTCTCTAGACCTTCTCTTCGGTTCATTTTCTCCATAAATTTAATTGTTCTTTATCTCATGGTTTTGGTTAGTGATCGTGTGACACTTGCAGTTGTTTGTTTTCTTCTCAGTCTATAATGTATCTTCTTCGACGCTTCCAATTTTTCATGTTTGCACCATGACAATTTCCCGTCCCTGATTACTATATCTCCCCAACCAAGTATCGTAAATAAGCATACACTTGGAAAATAGTAATATAGAACTGTGAGTTAACCAAACTACCACTGCATTTATTTGCAATATGCATATTTGTCAACGTCTCAGTTACTCGTTGCTTACGTGTTAGATGAATCAGAAAAAAATTAAAGTACTTGGCTGGTATATGTGGTTTTGGTCCAGCGCTACACTTGACTTTGGGATCTGCTGTACCAGTAGGTCATATCGGACTGGTACTGGTTAACACATTTACACACAACTTCTGTAGTGGAAACAGAAAATGTTAATATCTCTGGAAAATTCTGTCAGTCTGATGTCGTATGTTTTGAGGAAAGATGTTAACTATGAATATTCTAATGTGCGATGTTTGGTTGCGTTTTGTCAGTCAGTTGTCTGTGGGGCACCCCATATTGTCGTGATTAAACAGTTGTCGTAACGTCAAAATGTATTGCGATGGTCTGATTGTCTGAGTCGTAAATTTGTTTTATTTACTTGGTAGAACCAAGAACCGTCAGAAATCTATCAATCTGTCAAGATTCTGCTAACAAAACAGGACGTGGAGCCCCAAGTCTCCCGTCAACGTCTCAGTTACTCGTTGTCTGGGTAATAACAGGAATAATTACATGTACAAAGAATCGGTCAGCACCGTCGGCATGTAATGACATTTATTAACGTGAAATCCATACTGACATAAACCTGGGTCATTGACATTGAGTTGAGTGACCGGGCAGGAGGAAGAATGGAGATGAGAGTGGGAGACAGTAAAGTGACTGACCTGGCTACGAGGAAAACAATCAACCCTCAGAAATAATGGGGCGGATATGAGTGGAAATCCCCAGGGGGGGGGGGGGGTGGGTCGAAAGACAGTTGTGTGTTGTGTGAAGTCAGTGAGAGAAGAGACCGACTGCGGGTCAGGTCGTTTGAGGGAGTTGAGTTTGAGATACCGAGGTAGTCGGTAGTCCACGGACAACGGGGTTGTGTTTTGCTCCGGGTTGTGAAGACAGGCCTGAACCAGAGTGGGTTCTATAGTTGAGCAGTGGCTCCAACCCAATGTGTGGGTTGTATTGTGGGAGATCCAGCCGTGGATAGTAGCTGGATTACCTGTCTTGTGAATGTGATGAGTAGCAGGCCGTGAGAAGGCATTGATGTGTGCTGGTTAAATTGTGAGGAGGATATTTATATTCTATGGATTTACATTGTTTCTGGATATATATATATATGTTCCGTCTGTTCGTCTTATTTCTGGAATAAATGATTATGTGCGCCAACTCAATCTTGTTTCATGACTGGTGAATATGCACTGCGGGGGTGAGTTACATTGCAAGACAGATATCTCCATTGACACACCATGAGTATCGTTACCTAGACAACGACCATCACACAATAATATCATGAGCATATCATCGTAAGAACTTCGTGATATTATCATCAAGAAAACGTGTGACAATCTGGGCGCTCGTCGCTTAGTAAGGAGTATCTGGAAGGCTACGTACGGTCAAGAGCATTATAGACATTGTTGTCATTCTGAGATATCTGTGGGCTCTTCGCTGAAAGAGAGGAGTTATTATCTGTGACTTCGTTCCATCAATTTATACAGTACTGCGTCAAGAGATTAACAGCAACTCTTTTGTGTGTGTGTAAGACGCCACAGCGAAGAAAAACTGTCAGCGCGCGGGGAAAATGCGCGGCGGAGGTCACAGGCGAGCAGTCAGTTCACGTCAGGTTCACTACAGGTAATTTAACGACGGTCAGCACACGTAAACAGACGAGACAGGGCGCCAGGAGAATTAACGCGGTACAAATTGACCGGGAGAGTCCATTACGGTGACAGGTAAATTTGATACCAGGCAGGAGTGCTGAAACTAGCAGACGCGGCGATGAAAGACCAGTGTTGAATCCAGAGTGGCGAGGGCAGCGTGTGTGTGTGTAGGACATTACCGCTGTGGTTGATAAAGACACGCCATACAGACTAACCGGGAGAGTCGATTGCAGTAGCAGGGGTGTTTGGTCACGGACAGCACAGGTAAAAGTCGGCGCCAAGATACTAACTAACTGGACGATACCCTGACAGGACAGGATTGAAGACAGCGAGCAATTTCGTCTCAACATCCTGTGTGTGGTGGGATATGTGGTGTGTGTGTGCTGGAGGCAACGCACTGTGTTGGTCGCGGGTCGACAAGTGACGAATTTCACCACAGGTAACACAACGGGGGAGGACGGTGGAAATTGTGAGTTTCCACGGACAAATCGGGTCAGCGCTGTTTATGAGGACAGGTGAAAAGGGGATAGTAACAGTGCCCCTACCGCCAGAGTTGGGGCGGGTTAATGGTGGAAAGGGTGATTTTCCACGAAGTTAAAAAAGAGCAGCCGTGTCGGGGCTGAGAGGTTGGGTGGAAAGTGTTTTTTTTGAATGACGGAAAAGTGTCCGGTCATTTTACAGACAGTCAGTGTGGATTATTGTGACAAAGAAGACTGAGGTACTGACTTGAGTTGTCCGGCAAGGTCAAGGTTGCGGACAGTGGAAAGTTACTGGGATTTTCCACAGGAGATCTGTATAAACAACGTGTTTATGAACGAAAACCAGACTTTATGTGTCGTCTTTGTTGAACTGTTCTACTACTGTCATCATTATTCTGTTATGAGCGAACAATTTTAACGTGTCATCACCGCACACAAAGGGTGCATACAGTTGCCAAAAAGAACTGACGGTACAGGGTTATAGCACTGGGCATTTGCGGCCAATCTTTCCTTTGAACTTTGTCTTTCATCGGCAATCCAGAACATTTTGGGATAATTACCATCATCGTCAATTTGTATGACAATCGAAAGAACACTTTGGATAATTATTATTACCGTCAACGTTTCCGACAGTTGGAACTCGTGATCACAACGCGAAATGAAGTAACCACTGAAGTCGCTTTGAAATCTAGCGTCGTAAACATTTCGGAGAATTTAACACAGACATTTCCAGCATATTGTGAAAAACTATTAACAGCAAAATAAGAACTTTTGGCGACGGATTAATAGGCACATATTTGTCGGCCAACCAGTTACACATTATTTTTTTTGCTCCCATCGTCATATTTATTGTTGTCGGGTGTTACGCAATTATTTGTATGTGGTCCAGTGTTTGTCAAGAGTAGGGGATTTTTGTGTTGTTTCTCGAAGGCCGGGAGACAGGGCGAAAAGTTACTTTCTGAGGTGCACCATATATAATGTCTGGGAAGAAAATCGAAAGGTCGGTTTATTTGGTTCTGCAGGGACGGTCCTGAATTATATAACGTGCCAGTTTGTTTGACGTCAGATTTCTGTATAATTTTATGCTATAATTTTTTTTTCTTCTCTTTCTTCTTTTCGTTATATTTACATATGATATTTGTTGTGGTTGGATATATGTTATTATTGTGATCTTTCGTAATCTCTGCTGTCTAGTGGTCTTTGTCAGTTAATATATTACGCGCACTGTGGGTGTCCCTACACAAGCTTGTGGTTGTTACTGTGGTTTATTTCTTTGTTATCACCGTCTCCGTGTACGTGGCTTGTGAGTCTAACGTTTTTATAGACAACATTTAGTGTTATCATTCATTCGTTTTGTATATGTATTTATATGTATGTTTAACAATATTTCCAGAAATGTTATACAACTATTGGGCATAGATAGATAGATATAAGGGAGTATAGGTGATACTTCCCCCCTCACTACCTAGTGCTTATAGAGTGACTGGGTGAGTACAGAGTGATATTTTAGCACTACGAATTTACGTACACAAGGAGTATTGGTGTACTTAGGGAGGGCACACAAAGACTAGTAGCAGAGTCTTTACATTTATAATTGCCTGACAGACAGCAACGTGTCCACAAGTACAAGATGCCTACTTTAATGGACTATATTGAAGCAGGTGAAAGAATAGGCCTGAAAGGTAAAGAGTTACAAGAGTATGCCGAAGCAAAAGAACAACAACAGATTGAAAGAGACCAGAGACAAGCCGAAAGAGAACAGAGACAGGCAGAACTCGAAGCCAAGCGTCTACGGGAAGAGAAAGAGACACACATGAGAATGGAAATTGAGAAAGAGAAGATTAAGATGGAAGCGGAAATTGCTATTAAAAAGTTAGAATTTGCATCGAAGGGTCAAAGTGAGGAAAGTAGAAAACCGTCGCAGTCGTCACAGAGACTAAAACTGCCATACTTTACGGACCGAGACAACCTTGAAGCTTATCTTGACAGATATCAGGCATCAGCGAAAGTGTTAGGCATCCCCGAAGAACAGTATGCTATTAGACTAGGGGAGCTTCTTACGGGTAAGGCACTAGACACCATGTTCAATTTACCTGTAGAAGAAAGGAACAACTACACTATCTTACGTCAACGTTTGTTGACAAAGTTCCAACTAACTGAACATGGATACAGAACAAAGTTTAGACAGTTAGAACCAGAGACAAATCAAGATTTCACAGACTTTGTTAACACAGTAAAGAACACATTTAACAAATGGATGGAGCTTGCAGAGGTAGGGAAAGATTTTAATAAATTAGTAGATCTAATGTTAAGAGACAAGGTGGTATCTGCATGCAATTCTAACTTAGTAGCTTTCTTTGAGGAACGTAAGCCAAAGGACATAGACACAATGTCTCAGTTAGGGCAAAACTACATGACAGCACATCCTAACGTATCTATTGGGAAACTAATGAGTGAGGAAATAGTCTGTGCAGCGTACACTAAACAGGACCAGAATCCAGTCATCAGACCAAGGGCGAAAAGTGTGGATTCAGCACAGAAAGGTAAGCAGCAAGAACTTCAAGATAATGGTTTCCGAGGAAACAATGTTGGTAGAGTAGGACGGTACCCATATAGAAGAGGGAACTTTCAGAGACGTCCAAATTATGCCGGATGTTGGAATTGTGGGAGCTGGAGACACAAGGCAGCACAGTGTGATGCACAACCATCAGAGGGACCAACGAACAACACTAAAAGGGAGATTACTTGTTTCAAATGTGGAAAGAATGGGCATGTCAGCCATCAATGTAGGATGAGAGAAACAGAGCACTCAAATGCAGCGCAAGTAATTGAGACGCTGAACAATGAAGATTGTAGTGGGTGCAAACCTCTTTTTGAAAAAGACAGTCAGCCAGTCCTAATATGTGGTCATACAGTGAAAGCAGGATCAGCAGTCCATGAAGGAGGAAGTTTGAAGCTGCATCAGGGATTTGTCAATGATAGACCAGCGTTAACAATTAGGGATTCCGGATGTACATCTATCGGAGTGAGGAGAAGTTTAATAGATCCCTCGGATTATACAGGGAGAAAGATTAGATGCATAACATTCAACGGCACAGTAGAGTTCTACCCAGTAGCCATAATAACAGTAAAAACACCATATATCACTGGAAGAGTGACAGCGTGTGTTTTGGACTCACCAGTGGCTGATTTGATCATAGGAAATGTTATAGGAGTTAAAGATTGTACAGAAGAGGAAGTAGTTTATTGGGACCAAAAATATAGTGTAAGCAGTAATGAGGTAGCTACCACAAGAGAACCTAAATTAGAGAGTATAGCTGAGGTAGAAGAGGCACTTGAAGTAGACACAGGAACTCAGGACAAGGATAGTACAGCTGAGCAGATGAGAATGGATCCCAAATATAGTGCTAGTGAATCCCAGAGACAAGATACTACTCTGAACAAATGTTCCCAAGGGTGTAGGAGAGTAGAACATAGGCAGTCAAAGAAAGGTAGATGGTGCTTCGAGAGGAAGAACAATGTTCTCACTCGCAGGTTTTCAGATAGCAGAACTGCACGTGGGCAAGGAGCAGTACCTTTAGCACATAGAGACCGATATACTAGAACAGCTCAGGATAGTGCATGTGCAGGGCACATAGGCAAAAGGCGTATGCAGCAGAAAGAAAGGTGCCAGATATATGGGCCAAGATTGAATAAAGAGTTCAGACTAAACAGAGACTCAAGTGTAACGGTGCAATATGCAGATAGGAAAGTTGAGTTAGGTCAAAAGAGTGTTCGCGACATTACTGACCCAGGGCTAGGGATAGCAAACAGATGTTGTAATTGTAGAGGTACCATGAGTCATGGGTACATGAAAGGTAGACACAGCATCGACAGGAATCAGAGGAGGGTTAATGCAAGAACAGAACCACCTGATATAGGGTCGGTACACAAATAGTATTGGGTGGTCGTAAAGTAGTAAGAGACCTGCGGGTACATAAGTATAATGCTTTTCTATGATGTATTATTATTATTATGTGATGTATTGGTTCATGCATTGGTACACAAGATAGAAAGTTGTTAATTATGTGTGGGGAATATGGGAATGTACTATGAGCAGTTGATGTATTATGTAGTGTGGTAGTTAGAGTAAGGTGCAGCCATACTTAGGGTTACCCAGGCTATATGTCTGGGTCACATGTTTAGTAAGTTTTAGTCTCCCAATATTTGAAAACGAAGTTTTCTTTTAAGAGGGGGGTGATGACATAAACCTGGGTCATTGACATTGAGTTGAGTGACCGGGCAGGAGGAAGAATGGAGATGAGAGTGGGAGACAGTAAAGTGACTGACCTGGCTACGAGGAAAACAATCAACCCTCAGAAATAATGGGGCGGATATGAGTGGAAATCCCCAGGGGGGGATGGGTCGAAAGACAGTTGTGTGTTGTGTGAAGTCAGTGAGAGAAGAGACCGACTGCGGGTCAGGTCGTTTGAGGGAGTTGAGTTTGAGATACCGAGGTAGTCGGTAGTCCACGGACAACGGGGTTGTGTTTTGCTCCGGGTTGTGAAGACAGGCCTGAACCAGAGTGGGTTCTATAGTTGAGCAGTGGCTCCAACCCAATGTGTGGGCTGTATTGTGGGAGATCCAGCTGTGGATAGTAGCTGGATTACCTGTCTTGTGAATGTGATGAGTAGCAGGCCGTGAGAAGGCATTGATGTGTGCTGGTTAAATTGTGAGGAGGATATTTATATTCTATGGATTTACATTGTTTCTGGATATATATATATGTTCCGTCTGTTCGTCTTATTTCTGGAATAAATGATTATGTGCGCCAAGTCAATCTTGTTTCATGACTGGTGAATATGCACTGCGGGGGTGAGTTACATTGCAAGACAGATATCTCCATTGACACACCATGAGTATCGTTACCTAGACAACGACCATCACACAATAATATCATGAGCATATCATCGTAAGAACTTCGTGATATTATCATCAAGAAAACGTGTGACACATACCAAGGCAATTCACAACTCAAATTACAATATCTTATGGCAATATATTAGGTAAATATCAGCAATATACTGGTGCGCTCTCCTATCACATGGTTTCTCACACACAGCGCACAGGCTTTTCAATGCCACACTCTCTCAACATTAGCAATCAGGTATTCGGTGCACTCTCTCTCACAAATCTCTCAAACACATCCTTCCTCAACACCCGTCTAGTCCCGTCTGTCTGTTTCGCTCTCGGTCGGTGGTCACGTGGTCTCTGACCTCGTGTCGTCCGTAATAGTCGTGCTAAGTATGATGTCTCGGTCTTCTGGATACCGTCCTGTCCTTCACCCGTCTGTTGATGTCTGGTGTCTCAGGTCATCCAGTGCAAGGTTGTACTGTCATTCAAGGACACTGTCCTATCTCTAAACCCCCAATGTCATGTATATTCCTGGATGTATAGTCCCGTCTACTCCCGCCATGCAATACTTATGTCCTCTCTCTCATACCTCTGGGACTGACAATATTCATAATATCCACAAATCAGTCAGAAAGGAATGGTTTGTAGTGTGATGTTAATGCACTGGTTATTTCGTGACACAAGACATTCACATATACTAGGTTGAAAGTTAGTTGTATATCCATTTACAGGATGTCGCACTCAACCTCAAGAATTTTTGGCTGTTTGTGATCTCTTGGCAAGTTCACGTTCAGTAGTTTGCCATTGCTTTCTGAACGACCGACACCCATACAATTTTATTTTAAAAAACCCAACGCAAAGAGGTCTGCTGCCAAATCGCCCACATCTGTGTTTCGAACGCGGTATGCGGGATTACGATCCGTGTCCGTAAACTCTTCGCCACGGAGCCGCCATGTACTAGGTAGTGATTTAAACATAATTACCATATTAATACTATGATTTTATATCAACATATAGGGTAAAATACGTAACTTTCAATGTTACTTGTATGATTGGAATACATGTCTACACATATACAATCCTTTCTATACATATACCAGCTTACACATATACAAACATAGTTATTTATAATGACTGGTGATGTTTCTCATCCACATTCACCGCTGTCATTCTCCTTCCTCGCTACCTATCTCTATCTCTCGCACTCTATAGAGTCAGAAGGACTTTTCTGGAAGTCTAACCGGTCCCGTCGTTAAATTTGCTGCCTTCCCTTGCTGATGAAAACATGATAATGGCAACGCCCACACAGTTACTTGTAATTCTCTTCTTGTACAGCTGACCTTTTCCAGTTTCCAACTCCAACTTGCATGACTGTAGCTTCTCCTCAGTTTTACCCACTTCTGGTTGTGACCAACAAGCAGGTAGTTAAAGGGTTCTCATTCACGCTTTAAGGCTCATTGGGCATATCGTCATACATCCATAATTTTATATACCCCTCCCCACTCGGTGGGTTACGTGGACAATATTACGCCGGCCGCTTTTACTTCCCAAGATATTTCCCGATATTCGTATTTGGCTGGGTCGACTTGGGAGCCTAGGTAAGTTTTAAAAAAATTCAAATCCACCTGAAAGAATATACCACAACAAGCACTGATGTTCTGAACAAATGTAACCAGAAGAAAAGGCCGACCATATAAACGATGGACAGAAGGAATACCAGAGGTCATGGGAATCTCGATATGTAAAGCCCGTAAACGGGCACTCTTCCGCAGTTTATACTTCATCTCGACACCGCAAGGTACAAGAGGAACAAGATGAGAGGAGAACAAACGAAAGAACGAACGAACGAACGAACGAACGTACGAACGAACGAACGAACTTTATTTTCAAAGGGTAAAAATTGGGTACGCAGACCGGTCTTACATTCGGCCCTTTCAATCACACATCTTTCGTTCAATAATAGTGCATGATACATTCACATAGGAATAAAACATTTCCAAATTAATATTGTAAACATAAACAATGCATATTACCATGTTATGAGACACATCCCCACCCATCCACACATCCCCCACCCACCCTCACATCCTCCCACACACATATCCCCCACCCACCCACACATACCCGCCACCAATACAATACACCCAGGCACACTTACATTCCCCCACCCACCCACACACATCCCCCACCTACACACATTACCCCACCCATACACACACATCCCCACCCACACACACACATCTCCCCAGCCATACACACATCACCCACCCACACATCCAAATCCACCTACACACATCTCCTACCCACACTCACATCCCCCCGCCAACCAACACAGCCCACACCTACCCACACACATATCACGCCCACCCACACATTCCCCATTTACACCAATACCACCCTCACAATCTCCTCCACCCACACATCCGGCACCCACCCACACACACATTATCCACCCATCCCCCAACCTATACACATTCACCGACCCACACATCCTTTAGCCACTCACCCATCCCCCAACCACACATCCTTTAACCACACATCCTCCCACCCACACACATCCCCCATCCATACATGCACATCCCCAACCACACATACATCTCCCCACCCATTCTCACTTCACCAATCAAAACATCCCCACCACACACACATCGCCCATCCACCCACACACATCGCCCACCCACACACACATCCCCGACCCACCCACACATCTCCCACAAGAGCTGAGAAGAGAAGAGATGAAATAAATACGCCCCATGATGATCGAACACATACATCACAGTGCCGGTAGGTGAGCGTCTAGTCACCACGCTACCACCGCTCTTTGTGATTGAGTAGACAGTGTTTAATAGGACAGAGAAGCTGTCTCTTCCCAGTGTTTGTTGTCTGTTTAGTCGGTAGCTTTCCCACGTTGTATAGTAATCTCATTCCACTCCTTGTCGCTTGGTGAGGCAATGTTGAAAGTTGAATTATAGATTCTTTTGCTTTGGACAGGGCGCCGGGATATGGTAATATAATGTGGTTATTGAAACGAAGGCACTCCCTTCAACAATGGACCTATATTTTCATCTTTCTTTTTTGCTTTAAATATTTTGATGTGGTTTCATGGTCATGCTCTCAAGTAATTAGGCTTCCACTCAATCAGATTAACGTGTATCAAGTTCATAAAGCGACATAGTAATCATTGGTCGGTATGACCAATATTGTGTCGTGATTTACGTAGCAAGGCTTGAAAAACAGTTATTTGTCAGATTTTGTATTTGAAAAAAAATATGGTCAGTTCGTTAAATTCGAAATACTGTCACGTATTGTATAACGAGCACCTTTTGTCAATAAAATTAGAATGCTATAGAGAGCATTAAAGCTACAGCGAACTAATAGAATGGTTTTTAAATTGCGCTGTCTTTTTGGAATAAGCTATCTGAACTGATGAACAGTGATCAAATCGAAATTGCCGCTGTGGAAATGGGCCTAAGCAATGTTAAAGACACTTTTATTGCCAACTTTTGAAAGATAAAACAGTCAATCCTAGAACCATTCTTCAGATTGGTGGATGTAATGATACATATTACGGCCCTTGACATCTTGCATGTCCGTTTGAGATGGTGGGCCATACGGAGTTGTGCTTGAAGCAAATAAATGAATACTGTACGGATTGATTGATGGGGCACAAGTGACTTGCATACCCCTTGAATAAATGAGTTGTTAAATCGGGTTAGACTTAAGATCTAAAACGAAACTGTTCGGAGACTGATATTCAGAAAGTGCACTCCATAATGTCAACATTCATTATGAAGTAGTATTAACTCACAGAACGGAGCAAGCAAAACAACCGGCTTCCGATCATCATGTGTGGTTTTCCCATCGCCAAATATTTGGCCCCCGTATCTTCCATTACACTCTCGGTGGGAGGGTCGGCCGGTGTCATTACTTCCAGGCGTTTTTCTCCTCTAAGTTTCAACATCCACTTTTGAGGCGCTTCGTGTTTCGTACTTATCCCACATTAACGTCGCAAACATATTCACATGGTGCAACTGTTGGCCCTGGGAAAGCCAGCTTATATCCACCGGCCATTTTGTCTCTGTCACGTCCTCCATCTCGGTGGGTGGCTACGACCACCCCACTGAAGAATATAGCCACCCAACGGGTCTTTGACCTCGCCGCTACAGTGTCAGGATATCTGTTTGTAACTACGTGTTTTAGATTGCTCTTTATGATTCATCCGATATACATGTGACTTGAGAATGTGATCCCGGGAATCAAAAGATTACTGATCTGTGCTGTAGTTCGGTGATTTCTGAATAGCAGAATGCCTTTCGGAACTGCACAGCAACAATGATCTTCAGTAATTAATAAGTAGCTTCCTGGTAGTTAACTGGTTTTTTGTGTGGATTTTTTTTGTTTTTGTTTTAGTTTCTGACTGACGAACTTTTCACATGATAGTCATATAACATAAGTAGGATGTGATTTAACATGATAGTCACTCAAGCTGAGAAGGATAAGGTCGAAGGAGGTATTAAGACAAGAGTATCGGCTTCATTGTACTAGGTTTTATCCCATATGGTTCGATCTCGTTCCGCAGGGCGGCTCACCGAATACGTCTCGCAAAAGACGAACTCCTTAGCTCCAGCGACGACCCCCAGGAGTCTAATAGAAAACTGCACTCGTGAAACAAATGACGAAGTCCGAAATCGAACCCACAATCGTCGGAACTGGACCCAGGCAGCTAAATAACTTCGCCACGGAGTTCCACAATAAGGATCTGATAGTCAACAAAGATGAGTAGGGCGTGATCTTCTATGATAATCACTCACGAAAGAGTAAGATGGAATGCTTTGCAATGGTAGTTACTCAAGATGGGTTGGATATGATGTCATTTCTGTTAGCGCCGAATGTTGGGCTGCGTTCACTAACCCCAACACCCCACATTATAGTTCTTATAGTTTAACCTTAGAACTACCATGGGGTCCAAATGGACCCCAGTGTCAACTTTCGCTTTCTCTACTTTTCTTAAATTTGCTTTAATATGTTTGATATTTTATGACATTGTTAGCAATATATATTCCCCCACACACGTTAATTTTTTTTTAAAAACTGCATGGAAATTACATGTACT
The DNA here is from genome assembly GCA_963921405.1 of Cepaea hortensis. Lineage (NCBI taxonomy): Eukaryota > Metazoa > Mollusca > Gastropoda > Stylommatophora > Helicidae > Cepaea > Cepaea hortensis. The sequence goes on along the minus strand of OY992876.1, from coordinate 459,435,446 downwards.
ATCATAAGTTTGTACATTTATTATCAGTGGGGTTGAACGGACCTCATTGTACTTACAGTTATTTTTTATTATTATAATTATATATTTATAATACATAAGCAGATTTTCAGTATTAATTTATATTAAACTTGATTACTTCATAACACATTTATTTCCACAGGTGGGCAAAACTTATTCATGAAAGAAGACTGTAGTACTTTTAATGATCTTGCCAAAAATGTTTTCATCCAAAATTATGGCCCAACTCGATATGCAAATAGAAACATTGACTCAATAATTTCAACGTTTCAATTATTTATGAAATAAAGTATGGCAGATGACATACTGAATTGGACAATCCAAGAAAGAATTAGTGTGTTTCAGGACAAATAGAAAACTTTGGAGATAAGTGAACTGCAGCATTTGTTTTCTTTTTTTAATTTTTTTTTTTTTTTTTGAGTTTTGATTTTGGCTTGTGTGTATAAATTAAAACATGAAGCTATTGGTCAACTTTGGAGTAAAGAACGTAGACGTGCAATATTTTCAAAGGCAATGCGACGAAACAGATCTACTACAATTTCCAGGTGTCTACGAGTTGATAGTGTCCAATAGTGACGACAACATGGAAGAATTTATACATTTGAGTCCATAAAGTAAGTATTCAACAATTGTGCGGAAGAAAAAAAAAACTACAGGACTGCCATGTTCTGTCGGGCAATGTAACAATTAATAAGCAGTTAGTTGCGTGTAGAGGAAGCTGCCCTTTCAAGCAATATACTTCCTAAAAGCCTGGCGAATATGGCATTAAAATTTGGTGCTGTTGTGATTGTGATACTTCAGATGATTTCAATATGAAAGTTTACACCGGCAGATAACATGGGAACACTACAAGAAGAAAAAAAAAACCAGGGAGAAAGAGTTGTACTTGACATGGTGAAAAGATGGAAAATAATAGAAGGAATATTACATGCGACAACTTTTTTAACAAACTTGGAATTGGGACAGATATTGGAGGGGGAAAAAGCTTACAATTTTAGGAAAAGTAAGAAAAAAAAACAGAGTTATACTTCCAAAAGAGCTACTTCCAAGAAAAGATCGTGTTCACCGTTCCCACAAAGTTTGCTTTCTTGGTGCAGCACTGACTTCCTATTGTCTAAAGAAAGGAAAAGTGACTGTTCTTCTAAATACAATGCATGATCAGCCAGATGTGGATCAAAGTTCTTATTTTAAAAACCCATTGATGGTCATTGACTACAATCATACGAAGGGTGAAGTGGACATAGCCGATTAAACGTTGCCCTGATTTTCAGTTTAATGCAAGACAAACATATGGCCTGTAGTCACTTTTACATGTTAGATGTTTCTTCCATGACCGCATTTGTTCTGTGGATGCACCACAATCACAAATCCCCTAAATGCCGACTGTGTTTTATTCATCTTGCAGTAGGACTCGTCGAAATGGGCCAGACATTTCAACCGTAGGACCTACCATCCAAACTAGCAGATAATCCGTGTGAATCTAGAAAACTAGGTCGATGCCACTTTGCCCAAGGGAGAACATGTAGAGATGTTTGTGACCGCTGTACCTTATAACTGTCAATATTCTATGCTGGGTTCATGTGAATAAGTAAAATATTCAAGCATTCATTTATCTAAACACTGTTTAATGATTAATAAATCTCTCCCCCCCCCCCAAAGGCGCATTAAAACTGTATAGTTTTAACTATATTCAGTGGTGGGGTCCGTATGGACTCTATTGGTAACCAGTGTTATTAAGAAATCCTTGTAGTTCTAGGGTTAAACCCACACACCATAAATTGATGGCGTGTGTATTTACATTCACTAAAGGTATATGTTGTAGTACAGTATGTGGTTTTGCGGTGGCATTTCAGGCTCCGAGTCTGATATTTTTTCCCTTTTCGTATCATGTGACGTTACGAGGCGATTAGCACGTACTGGAGCCTGAATTTTCAAATCTCGCAGGTGAAGGGCAGATAACTGCTTCAGGCTTTCTTAACTAGAGATCGTGTTAACGTTTTTTTTTTTTAAATTGAAAATTAAAGAGTGAGGTTATCATTGTTGGTTGTTAATAGCGGTGGGGTGGAGTTGACTATTGGGTTTGAGGTGGAAAATAATTATAATTAAAGATGTCCGTTATTATTGGTCGTTGTTAAGGGCGATAAGGTGGAGTTCGCTATCGGGCTTGAGGTGGAAAAAATGATAATTAAAAATGTCGGTTATTTTTGTTCGTTGTTAAGGGCGATGGGGTGGAGTTGGCTATCGGGTTTGAGGTGGGGAAATTGACAATTAAAGATGGTGGTTATTATAGAAATTTAAAGATGACGGTTATTATATTTTTAATTTTTAATGGCTGTGGTGGCCGAGCTGGCTCTAGCGTGTGCGGTGGGAAGTGAAAGCGAGCTAGTCTTGTCTCTTGCCCATGTGTGGGTGGAAAGTAAAAGGCCTTGTTATGTGGTGGTGGAGTGAGGGGTGGCGGGAAGTAAAGAGAGTCTATGTCCGTGTGGGTGTCCATGTGTGTGTGATTGTGTGTGTGTGTGTGTGTGTGTGTGTGTGTGTGTGTTTGTGTGTGTGATTATGTGTGTAAGTGTGTGTAAAGAGAATGCATCGTGGATGAGAGGTATGTGTATGTATGTGTAAAATAAATGATGAATGGAGGATGAGGTGTGTGTGTATGTATGTGCGCGTGTTTGTGTGTATGTCTAAAAGAATGAATCTTGACTGAAGTGTATATGTGTGTATGTGTAAAATAAATCATGAATGAGGGTCTGAGGTGTGTGTTTGCATGTATATGTATGTAGAACATTATGTATTCACTTGGATGTCCAAAAACTAGTTAATTAGGCTAAGTATACATTTTCTTGTAGTAGCGGAAAAGTGGTTTCTGGGGAAAATTCAAAAAATGCCATGGACGGACAGAAAGTGCAAAGAATGCTAAGGACGGACATAAATTATAAAGAATGCCATGGACGGGCAGAAACGGGAAAAATGCCATTGATGGGCATAAAATATAAGGAATGCCATGGACAGGCAGGAAATTCAACGAATGTCATAGACAGGCAGACAATACTAGATGAACGGGGAGAAATGCAAAGACTTCCATGGAAGGACAGACAATGCAAGGATTGCCATGGACGGGCATAAAATGCAAGGGATACCATGGATGAACAGAAAATGCAAAGAATGCCTTGGACGGATAGACAATGGAAATATTACATCGAAGGGACACAAAACTGAAAGAATACCACGGACGGACAGAAACTGCAAAGAATTGCATGTGTGTACACAACAACTATCAAGCCAGTCCTTCAAGAAGCAGATGAAAATCACGAAATGATTATATAAATTAGATGTAGGCAGTCGTAATTTGTTATGTATGTTGTAAGAAAAAATACACCGAAAACTTACTGGCAAATGAAATACCTGATACAAACAGAGCACGAGAAAGCGAAAGAGATAAATATCTTGATGATTTCGTCACAAGGCAACAATGGGGCGCGAACACAGACTTGATCAGAGATTCCGATGATCGATTCCGACATAGTTATCGGCATGGCACATGACAATGACGATGCATTACACAAAGTACCACCATGTCTCATTAATTAGTCGGCGGATTATCCTCCTGAACATTGAACCACTCAGTTCATAAGTGCTCGGATCCCCTCAATATCTCCTACAGCGTGTAGCAGTCGATGACACTAATTCTGTTTGTTGACTTTTCTTCTTGGGCCCAGTTTAACTTAATATCCTTGCCATCTGGTCAAGGTTACAGATTCACAGTTACCAATTGATACGTGACCTAGCATGAAAATGAATGCGATTTGGGTCAGGGTATCCATCCATTGGTTTCGAACCAAGACCATCCCGATCTGAGTAAATCTACTGAGTCATTGAAAAAGCATGCCGGAGTGAAAGTCTCTGTCTCCAGCCAAACTAATCCTTTAGTTAATGCCTTGACCTCTATAGTCAGATTACTGTTTTGTTAGAGATTGATCTTTGCAGGCAAACAGCTCGAGGATACCGTACTCTCTCCGACTACTGCATGCATCTGCATAGTACGCTACATTGTGTTTGCTGGCTTTGTCCCGAAGCAGTTTCTTACTGTGGGACTGTGATGTGACAGTGACATCTCAGTTTTATAGCTCTGCATGCACGGATGAATAGATGGCCAATCTTTCCCTCACTTAAACAGGCGACAATGCTATCTGTCGAAACGTCGTCCGACAGTGCTCATGACTCTATCAGCGCAGTTCCGTATCATTTTTACTAACGCGCCCACTAGTGCGCTTACGTGGTGGATATGAATTGGCATAAAGAAATCTGGACTTAAATTGCCATTAAAAAGACAAAACCCTTCCGTTTGTTGTTAATACGTTCATATATTCGAAGAAGTACTAACTTTAAAAGTGGAAAAGACATTACAATTTCACAGACCACCTCTTACTTGTCTCCATTTATACTTTAAAAAAAAATAAATAAATAAATAAAAATTAAGTGGAATATTTCTAGTTTACTGTTAAACTTTAATTTTATTTATTTATTTATTATTTTTTTTTTTTTTTTTTTTTGGGGGGGGGGGGGGGGGGGGGGGGGAGGGGGGGGGGGGGAGATAGCAAAGATTATTTACGAGCATATGTTAGAAAGGATATCATCGCTCGTTCTCTTCCGGTTCCCTGATGGCCAGGCAGCTGGTCAATCCTTACACAGGCATTAAGTTGGGCTTCACCATTGACTTCGAACGAACGAACGAACGAACGAACGAACAGACTTTATTTTCAAAGGGTAACAAATTGGGCACGCAGGCCCGTCTTACATTCGGCCCTTCCAATCACTCATCTTTCTTTCATCAACAGTGCATAGGAAAAAAACATTGTCACATGAATTTTGTAAACATAAACAATGCATATTACTATGTTATGAGACACATCCACCACCCACCCACACATCCCCCATTCACTCCAACTCCCCCACCCAACCACACACACATACGATACATTCCCCCACCCATCCACCACATCCCTACACCTACACGTCTCCCCACCCACACACACCTCTAACCCACCACACATCCCATCCACCCACACCCCAAGCACACATACATTCAATAACCCACACATCCCCCACCTACACACATCTCCCCACCCACTCACATATCATCTACCCGTCCCATTTCCCACCAACAATCACTCACCCAATATCCTCCTCCACCCACACACCTCCAACCACCCAGCCAAATACACATTCCTCAGCCACACACACATCTCCCCGTCAACTCACATATTCCGCACCTACCCACGCACAAATTCCGCACTCACCCACATAATCCCCCATCTCCCCCAGCCCACTCACAGATCCCGAGCCCACACCTTCAAACATCCCCCAGCATCTCCTAACCTGCACACACTCACCCACTCACATATCCTCTTCCCACCCATCATCCTCTATCCACCCATCCCCCAACCAAACATCCCTTAACCACAACCCTTACTCATATACAATCACCCACCCACACATCCTCTACCCAACCACACATCCTCCATCCACCCATTCCCCCAGCCACACATCCCTTAACCACACAACCCTACCCATACACACACACATCCCCACCCACGCACAATCTCCCCACCCATACAAACATCACTCACACACATCCCCACCCACCAACACATTCCCCATTCACAAACACACACCTCCCATTCACGCACACACAACCCACACACACATCCCCAACCCATACATTCATCCCCTCACACATCCCTAGACACACGTACTTATCCCTCAACCACTAACACTAACACCCACACATCCCAACCACCCATCTAAGCACATATCCCCCACCCTCAAACACATCCTTCACCCACCCGCAAACCCAACCACACCTTCACCCACCCAAACAAACATCATTTATCCACACCCAGCTCTCCTCCCACACAACACCACACCCACACACATCCCAAAGACACATCTCACACACACATCTATCCACACATCTCCTACCCATCCACACATCCCCCAACTAAAATCACCCTCACTACCCACACATACTTCCTCCATCCAGCCACACACACCCCCACCCAGCCAGACATATCCCCCACCCACACACACATCTCCAAATCCATCACCCACACCCATCACGCACCCCTCCCCCAACCCACACACATCCCCCACACACATTCACCCACACATCTCTCACCCACACACACTCCCCACCCATCCACCCAAACATCCCACACCCATACACCTCCCTCACCCACACACACATCCCCAAACCCACAACTACCCCCACCTGCACACATCTCCCACCCACCACATATCCCCACACCCACATCTCCCCACCCACACATATATCCCCACCCATCCCATAACCCACCATCAATCATCCACCAACATATCCTCCTCTACCCACTCACCCACAACCACCTAGACAAACACACATCCCCACCCACAAACACACCTCCCCATACACCCATACATCTCGCACGCATCCACACACAAATCCCCCACCCACCCACACACAAATCCCCCACCCAACCACACAATCCCACCCCGCTCACCCACACATCCTGAGCGCACCCACACACATCACGAATCCACCCACACACACATCCCCCCATCCCCCAACCTACTATTATGATCAAACTCCCACACTTTACACACACATACAGTGATGATTGTCGTGAGCATTGTCGCAAAATTGTAAAGAAAATTGAGAAAAATTGTACATATACATTTTGTAACTTAAAAATTAGTGATGTAATTCAACTCTCACTCACTCTCTCTCTCTCTCTCTCTCTCTCTCTCTCTCTCTCACACACACACACACACACACACTAACGCTCTCACTCACATTACAGTAATGTTATATTATACATGATAAAATCAAGTGTCATACATACAAAATGATAATGAAAGATGAAAAAACACAAAAATATGGAATGGCATGTTACAGGACATGCGAGCACTCAATTCTCTCTCTCTCTCTCTCTCTCTCTCTCTCTCTCTCTCTCTCTCTCTCTCTCTCTCACACACACACACACACACACACAGACACACACATTCCCCCCCCCCCCACACACACACACATCCCTCACATACACACCCATACATACATCCTCACATCTAGACAAATACATGATGCCTCACATAATCACTGAAACTAATAAGAATAAACTCTCACACTTTACACACAATTGAGACACTGACGATTGTCGTGAGAATTCTCGCAATTGCAAGAAGTGGAGAAAAAATTGTACATATACATTATGTAGCGTACAAAATTAGTGATGCAATTAAACTCTCTCTTTTTTCTCTCTCTCCCTCTCTCTCTTGCTCTCTCTCTCTTGCTCTCTCTCTCTCTCTCTCTCTCTCAAACACACACACACACACACACACACACACACACACTAACTCTCTCACTCACATCACAGTAATGTTATATTATACATGATAAAATCAAGTGGCATACAAAATGATAAGATGAGAATTTAAAAAAAAAAAAAAAAATATGGAATGACATGTTACAGGACAATCAGGTGGCATTAAACGATACCTCGTAATATGAAAGATGGGAATACATAAAAAATATGGAATAGCATGTTACATGACATGCGTGGGCTCAACTCTCTCTCTCTCTCTCTCTCTCTCTCTCTCTCTCTCTCTCTCTCTTTACATACACACACTCTCACACTCATTCACTCTCTCTCTCTCTCTCTCTCTCTCTCTCTCTCTCTCTCTCTCTCTCTCTCACTTACACTCACTAACTCTCTCACTTGCTTTACAGTAATTTACATGAATTCATTTTTTGCATGTTAAAATCAAGTGCATCAAAATGATAATATGAAAAAAAAATGAGAATACACAAAACATATGGATCAGCATGTTAGATGACATGCGTGCGCTCAACACTCTCTCTCTCTCTCTCTCTCTTCTCTCTCACACACATGTACATACACACCCACACACATCATACCCACGAAATACACACACCTGCACACATCCATATACTTACTCACACGTACTCACATAACACCCGAATATACACTCCCTCGCATACACTGCATGCATGCACACTTAAACATACAAAGATATACAATACATACACGAGCACACACACACACTCATCCATACACACATACATACACGAACATGCATATAAACGCATATAAACACATGAACGCACACCTTAACACACGTACAGACATACACACAGAGGCACACACAGATACACACATATACACACATATACACCCATACACACATCCAGACATGCACACAGAGGCACACACAGATACACACATGTACACACATATACACCGATACACACATCCAGACATGCACACACATACATCACACTTTCTCATGCACTCTCTCATTCACCCACGCTCTCTCTTTTACACACTCACTCGCTCTCACACTCACTCATTCGCGCACATACACGCATACCAACAAATTCTCTCTCACTCACTCACGCTCCCTTACTCACTCATTTACTCGATGACTCTCTAACTCACACTCACTCACTAACTTTCACACTCTATCACACAGACAGGCAGACACACAACACACCCACCCTCTCAGATTCACTCATTCTCTAACTAAATCTCTCACACATATGTCCACACACTCACTCACTTTTACACTCACTCAGGCACACGCGCATGCATACTCTCTCACTCTCACTCATACTAATTCTTCCACTCACACTCTTTCTCACTCACTCTCTCACCCACTGTCTCGTTCACACACATACAGTGAAGAATGATAGTGGAAAAATGATACTAGTAGGTGACTTATGGAGGCATATAGTCGGTATGAAGTAAGTATTGAAAGAGATTTCGGTTGAATGTGTAGGGACTCATTGGTGTTTTCAGTTCTGGTGGAAGGCTATTCCACAAGTGAGCACCAGAATATGCGAAACAAGTTTTGTATAAGTCCAATCTAGGCTTAGGAAGCTGTAATAAATTTAAGCGCTTACTGTTCATTGCATTATATTGAATTAACGGTAGAAGATACTCTGGGGTATTTTCAGATATAATTTTATTCACTAATTTGGCTTTGTTAAAAAGGAAGCGCTTTTGAAGTGGTAGAAGTCTTAGATGGCTGTATAATTTATTACTTTCAACGTGCTTTATGCTAGAAACTAGACGTATCGCGCGGTTTTGAAGCGAACACAATCGTTTCATATTAGATTTAGGGCAGCCATCCCAGACTGTGGAACAATAATCGAGAGGTGATTGGATATAGGATGCATAGAATATTTTACGTGTGCTTTCATCCAAAAAGTGTTGAATTTTAGCAAGTTGGTAAACTTTTTGTGCTATTCTCTTGGTAAGGGCGTGAACATGAGGGCTCCAGTTTAAATGTCTGTCAATTAAAAGACCTAATGTTTTATGTTCATTTACATTAATTATAGGTTACGTGTCCACGTGGACCTTGAGCGGTATCCCAGTTATGGCTAGGGTCTGTAGTTTTTGTCTGGTCGTTATTAGCATGGATTTGGTTTTGTCGATGTTAATTAACATGCGATTTTCATTGCTCCATCTACTAAGGTTGTCAAGTTCGTTTTGTAAAGAGCTCTCTAAGTCACAAAGGCTCTCTTGACTTGTATAAATAGTGCAGTCGTCCGCAAATAGATCACACGAAGTATTGAGGTATAAAGGAAGATCGTTAATATACACTGCAAAAAGCAGCGGACCTAGTATTGAGCCCTGAGGCACCCCAAAATTAAGTTGTGTGGGTCTTGATAGACAGTTATTGAAGGACACTACTTGTTGTCTGTCTGATAAAAATGACGTAATTAGGTTCACCATATTGGTGCTAGTCTTCATGTGTTTTAATTTTCTAATTAAAATATCATGATCTACCATATCAAAGGCCTTTTTAAAGTCTACAAATACTGCTCCACAAATGTTGCCATTGTTGATACAAAGATGCCAGTTATCGGTCATTTTTGTAAGGGCACTATGGCAAGAATATTTAGGTCGAAACCCAGATTGACTGTCAATTATTAGATCGTTGTTAATTAAATGATTTAGTGTTATTTTATGCATGTGTTTTTCTAATGGCTTTGATAGCGACGATAGTAAGGAAATAGGTCTATAATTACCCAAGACGATAATATCAGTTGAGCCATTTTTAAGTAGAGGATACACTTTAGCAACTTTAAAGGCAGATGGAAAGTAGTTTATGGATAGGCACTGGTTATATATGAACGTTAAGGACTCACTAATAATAGGTGCAGCACACCGAAGAATTCTATTACTGATACCATCTAGGCCTTCTGAATTTGTTGCTTTGAGATTCGAGAGATATTTATATACTTCTGCAACAAACATCAAGGGAATCTCAGGGGGAATATTTCTAGAGCACTTCCCTTCACAGAATGATGACAGTGAACTTAAATTACATACTGAGTCTGGTATTGAGGACTTTAGATTCTCTATTTCTGATTGAAAGAAGTAACTGAAATCTTCGCATGTTATAGAGTTTGGTATTGATGACTCTGAAGCGTGTTTCTTGTTGGTTAGCGAGTTAATAGCCTTCCATATATTTGTGTTATTTGATTTATCTACAATCAAATTTTTGAAATGATCTTTCTTTATCCTACGAATTTCATATTTAACTTTATTTCTTAGTCTGCGGTAATTGATAAAATCTTGATTTTTGTGTGCTGTATCTCGTTCTCTCATTATTTCGAGAACTTCGCTAGTGACCAACGAGGACTTATGTTGATTCTTGACTCGAACTTCTTTGACTGGCACATGTTTATCAAATACATTGTAGACTGTCTTTGTCCAGTAGGCTAGTGCATCATCCGGGTCAGGAAGTTGGTAAACATGTTCAAGGGCTGCATTTTTTAAGTCGTCTAAAAATAAATTTTGGTTGAGAGCTTTAAAGTTTCTAAATTTAATGCTTAAATGTTTATTTTTGGGAGTTTTGAACCCAATTTTCGACCATGTACAACACATTGGGTAATGGTCACTAACTGCACTAACAGGAACAGAACATTCGGTAATATTAACTGGACAAGTAACATATATATGATCAATTATAGTTGAGGAGGTGTCTGTAACTCTTGTGGGACGATTTATTAGTTGTTTGAAATTGTAAGATAGAATGATATCTTCCCATGTCTGGTTGGATTTAGTAATATCTATGTTAAAGTCACCTAATATCATGACTTCTCTACCTGCTGTAAACACCCTATCCATCATTGTAGTGAAACAGTCATACCAACTATACCCAGCACAGGGATTTCGATATAGGTATCCAATGAGAAACGGTTGCTGGCTGACTGGCTTCACCTCTAACCAAACACATTCTATCTCTTCTATCTCGAGATCACTTCTACGGGAACAGTTGAGAGAATTTGAAATGTATACAGCAATACCTATCTTTAATTTTTGATTTGCGTCTCTTCGAATTACTTTAAACCCCTTAAGAGATATTTCAGAGTCGGTTATTTTGTCGTTGAGACGACTTTCTGTGATTCCAAACACATGGAACTGTTTGCACAGTATTACTGAAAGCTCAGGTAATTTATTGAGCAAATGATAGATGTTGAGATGGCCTATATGTAGACCATCTTTGTTGAGCACTGATCGTGATTGGCGAACATTACACAATGAAAAGATGATGTCGCTTGTGGTAGAAAAATTTTAGAGGTTTTGAAACTTTATTTAGTGGTAGTTACGACTATTAGAGGGGATAGGAAAATGTCAACATTGTTTATCGGTGTCCCCTTTGACATGCTAGGTGGAGACTGTTTTATGGGCAAGGGAGGAAACAATGCACCATAGTTAGCAACATTGGGATTGGAACCTGGGTCGCTATTTACAGCCTTGTATTCCTGGGGAATAGGCAAGGGTGATGTGGGCAGAGGTTGAGTGTTTCCTGGACACTGAGAGATGGCTACAGCCGGAGGTGAAGATCGGTTTACTCCTGTAACTGAAACTGGTTCTAATTGTTGTGTACGTTCAGGATATTTTATGTTCTTCGCTAGTATGCTAGTTCCTAGTTTTGAACAATGTAGTTGATCCTTATATAGTTTTTTCTTGGGAGCCCCGGACTGCTATGTGAAATACGGGGTATTATTAATGAAAGCATTGTTAGTTTCTTGACAAAATTTATGTAGAGTCAGATTGCCAGCATCGGCAGTGCGGCGCTGGAATCCATAACATGGCGGGATGATTGATGAAAAGAAAATAGATGCTTTAGGAAATTTCTTGCGCAACAACACATCCAATGTAGCGAGTTGTGGGGTGCTTATGATGTGATTGTTCATAATATTGTTGACACCGATATGGATTGTTGTTCTTCTAATTCTATCATTCACCTTGAATTTCCGCAGTGTAGAGGTCAGTCTGTCAATGTCAGCTCCTGGTAGCGGGTAGATCGAGGTAGTTTCGCTGTCAGAAGATGACATGCGGTCACTATAGATTCCCTTTAGCAGAGAGTCCCCAATGACGACGTGAGTTGCACTGTCATCAATTGTTATTTCACGCTGTTGACGCGCCCGTTTGATTTCTTGCCACTGATCGCTGTAATCTTGCATGCGTTCTTGTTTATTATAGTCGTTGCTTGTTTGGGCTGGTTGTTGATGTTCAGTAGTGGTAGTGGCTGAGTTATTTAACTTCTCGTCTGCTGCTGGAGAGTCTACACTTGAGGCCTGGGACCTGTTGCTGACACGCACATCAATAGGGTAGATGGATGGTGCGCGTTCTACAGGTTTAGTAGTTTTGCAGCCTGTGGAAACTAACTGTATGTCATTTTGCGACGAACATCCACTGGTCATACACACCTCTGCAGGACTATGAATACTTCCTGTTTGTGCACTTTTGTCAAATGACTGTGCACTCTTTAGTTTTAAGGCATCGATTGTTGTTTTAAAGGTGTCCTTCTCTTCTTTAAGGAGACTGATTTCTTTTTGAAGGCGAGCGTTTTCTTCTTTAAACACGGCAATGATATTAGTTGTGTTGTTGGAAATAAAGTCTTTTAGCCTGTCCTCCAAAGCCTGGATGAGTTCACGACAGATGTTGTGGTTGTGTGGTTCGGCTGAGGAAAGAGTGACTAAAGATGATGTGTTAGTCTCATCAGATTGGGCTACTGAACTGTGATGTTCGTCCAGCTTTAGCTTGGGATCAGTGTCTGCAGATTCACTAGACCACACGTGTGAAGTTGGCGTTGAAGAAGTCCGACGTTTAGGTGGCGTGCTCGTCAAACTTTTCCCCGTCTTGTCTTTGTTTGTATTTTCATGGCGCTTGGATAAACTAGAGTTCCGTAAGTTGGACGCCATATTAGTAATGTATGAGGCTCCAACAGGCCGGGAGTGCACACAAGTTCGCCACCTTTCGGTAACGCGTGCTTGGCAACTAACCACGTGCTAGTCCCACATGGTTAAATCACACGTTGACGTTAATCGATAATTGGTAGGTTTCAAAACTGAACGTTCTTACCTTACATTTCACAAAGAAATCACCATTTCACTAAATAATAGTCGCATAAACTTAACATATTAATTAGTATTAGATCCAGTTTTAGAAAAAAACACAATGATATACACAGCATCTCGATTGAAATAGGCAAAAATTTGATAAATTATATAAAAATTGGGAGAGCTTGTGAAATCACGTCCGCTGGTAGCCGGAAACCGGTACATAAGACTGGCAAACTACTGCCTGGAAAATCGACCTGACGTTGATCATGGCGTCCTGCAAAGGACATGCAACATGCAAAAGAAATGGTTGTTCAACGGTTATTTTTTGTTGGGCCATTAGTTATAATGTTAAGGCTTAATGAATTGCTGTACGTGCTATAAAAAGCATGCTCTCTCGAAAGTGCTACACTATTCAAATATTTTAGAAACAAAATATTACAACATCATGCATTTTTAAAACTGTAGGATTTAAATTCTAATTATAATTGTTTGTCAACGTCTAGTAAATGATTGTGTTGGGTGACGTGGTTTATACTACGACTGGCACCTTGTTACACTGTGCTTCAAAACGGCATAATAACTACAACCCAAAGCAGGGATCAAGGATGATGTTATACCTTAACACAAAGCCTGGGCTGAATTGTAGAGACCATGTGTTGCCGGTGCAGCATGATGCCTCTCTCTCTGCCTACCTAGTTTTTTCCAGATGTGAAATAACCGCAACACATCTGGAACAAGACAAACTGTTGAAGCTACTGGATCAGTAAAGCAATGCTCTGTCCACTTATCGGAATTTCGATCCTAGACCAGTTGTCTACCAAGGTTTAGGGTCTGGTCTGCCCTGCCATGATACTTAGTCTTTAGGTTGCGAGTCCTTGAACTACAATAAGGCTTGTACTCTGCGCTCCTTCGCCCGAAGCCGTTGGCACATTTGTGGGGTGTCAAGTTTGGTTAGCGTCGCACAACATTCGGCATTAACAGAAAGCAGGTAGTATGGTCTCTGTTATATGTTAGCTCAGTCATGTCTGACTGAGACCTGACTAACTACATAATGTATGCTGAAAAGTGTCTCAACAAAATTCAATCTAAATCATTAACAGATAAGGTGTCCAGGGTGTGACACTCTTTCAACAAATCTCGAAGCAGGAAAAACTCAACGGCAATCAAAAGGACTGAAGACCGGCAAATTAAATTATTTCTCGTGTAATTCTCAAACGATCCTTAAACATCTATAACATACATATACCGTGTCTCTGATGGTGAGATATGAGTAATCGATCGTTGAAAACACTAGACCTCTAATTGATTCTTGCCGCTATTCTTCTGTCATTCTTTATCAAGAATAGGTTTGACCTTGCCGTGAGATACCCAGTCCCGTTTGGATCTGTTGCCTTCGGTCTATTCTTTCGGGCTCATATATCGTTCCAACTTTGTACGTTGTCCACTGCAATCTATATTGGCCATAATGATGTTGTCCTGCTCGTCAGTATTCTTTTCCAAGTTCTAGACAATTTCAACGTGCTGTTTCCCTGTTGGAATCCATGATCTGACTGCCGTAACTATTGATCCACAACACTGACGTGATGCGCCAGTCTCTTAGTTATTTCAGAATTTCCGATCGAGAGTTCTGCTCCTTCTGTTTTTAGCGTCATGTGCTCTGTTGTGTCTTGGCAATGTATACGATTTATGCAACTCATGGCTAGATTTGGTGCCAGCCAGAGCGTATGACACTAATCGGCGGCTGGTGTACTGTTATCACTTAATTACCGCAAATAGGAGATACTGCCGGGTACTTAGATGAAAATCTCTTTCAATGCAGACATTCAAAGCAGAGTTGTTGCTAAGGACAAGTGTGTGCAGATGAGGCATAGTTCTGGAAGCAATATATTACCTCTGTTGGGGAACAAAGGACGTATCACTGTATCTTAAGAAGTTGTTTTGTGGCAAAGAAATGATAGTTATAATTACAACAGAAAGACAAAACAAAGGTCTCAGTCTGAATAACAGTGCAAACACACACACACACACACACACACACACACACACACGTACACACACACACACACATGTACACACACATGTACACACACACATGTACACACACACATGTACACACACATGTACACACACACATGTACACACACACACACACACACACACAACAGAAGTATTGGTTATTACAAAGAAACATTGTATACCAAATGCAACATCAGCGTGAAAGGAACTAGTCTGAAACGAGTCAATGTTGTTACGTAGATGGAAGATGCATTTAGGAAGTTAAATGTAGAAAGACAGCATTTCACAAGATGAAGATTATTCTCTGTAATTTATCTTCGTCAACCGAGATGAGGGGGGTCGTTCTCAAGAGCTATATTGAGGTAATCCTGATGTATGGAAGCGAAACATGGGCTATATGCAGGCAAGTGAGGAATTATGTGGACGCTGCGGGGTGTGGTTTTATAGAAGAGCAAAGAGACTACTGTAAATGTATGGATATATAGAGCAATCAATCAATCATGTGCCATGCCGGAAAGGATATATAGAGCAATGAATACATCTTGAAAGACGTTAACTCACAAGATAACCGGTCACTCACATCAGAAGAGAACAGTCACCATTCGCTGGTGACGTTATGAGAGGAGAAAGCTGTAATATGTAGTCATAATGTGAAAGTTGTAGGGATGGAAATGCAGGGGAGGTCAAGAGAGAAATTGCTTGACAGTTTGATATCATGACGCGGAGAAACATCAGTATTAGAAATTACTGGCTGCACAAGAGACAGGAGGTTGGGTCAGACATGATCACCATCGCAACACGGCATTATAAGAAGTTTTTAAAAGTTAGTTGCAGTCAACACCAGCATTTTTTGCTGTTGTTGATGTCTCAGCGAGGTTTACGTTCTGTAGTTTGCCATTGCTTTCTGAAAGACCGGCACCCATAACATTTCGTAAAAAAACCAGCGCAACTCGGTCTGCTGCCAAATCACGCGCAGCTGTGTTTCGAACGCGAGTATGCGGGATCACGAACCGCGTTCGTAAAACCTTCGCCACGGAACACGGCATTATAAGAAGAGGAAGATATATTTCAAGAATGCGTTTCTCGTTCCTTCAACAAGTTGGACAAGAAATGGCGTGAAGTAGACAGCTTTGCAATTTAATGTGCTTCCTAGTTGTTTCCGGTTTTTTGGTTCAGAATGGGTGACAGACCAAATTATGTGAGTTGGAATGTGGCCAAAATTCCATCACAATGCCTGGGCAGAGCTTTAGAGAAACATGTGGTGCCCAAACGACATGTTCCCTCTCTCGGCCTTGCCTTGCGTACTCCAGAGGAATGGGTAACCAATACGTCTGGAACAAGATAGGCTGCAGACGCTGGCGGCTCAGTGTCAAACCTCCGAGACCTCGCCTGCACGAGCAGGTGGCGAGTGGTGGCCAGACCCTGGCACCCAAGGGACCCGACTTAGCGGCGTTCAGCCAAGTCCCACAGATGAGGGCCTCGTACGCGCCTGGACCATAGGACGCGTATATCTGTCAATCACAAGTGTCCGGACCTGTGTAAAGCGTGTACTACCGTCAGACTCCCAGTCTGCTTTTGCGGATCCTACGACCACCGGGAATAGGCCCGCCGGAGAAAACGCCAAATATATTGCTCGTCTGTTGCGAGCAAATCTCCCATTCTTCCACTGTGCGGATCTCGCTACCAGCGAGAATAGGCCCGCCGTAGATATTGCTCGTCTGTTGCGGGCAAATCTCCACCGACTTAATAA